>CM038669.1:145420502-145583817 GCA_021605145.1 Aegilops bicornis
GATCGCCCGCTCACTGGCGCGCCGAGGCCGCCTCCACTTTGTCCGCCTGCCGGCCTCGCCGCCGCCCGCACCGGCCGGCGCCGTCGCCGCCCCACCACCGGCGCCCCCGACCCGGTCTCTTCTCCTCTCCGGCGAGGAGCCGCGCCGCTGCCGCCCTCGATCCGCGTGCGGATCTGAGATCCACTGGGTTGACTTTCCCCCCCTTAATTTCGTCTAAGTTTTTGTCTCGGTGATTATTTCGTGATATTTTCAACACATCATAAGTCTGCACCCGTAGCTCTTTTTCGTGTGTGTAATATGTCAAAATGTTCGCCTCGAAGATTAGATCATTTCATCTCATTGCATCGTTTTCATTTGAGCTCGTCTTGATGCCCGAAATGCTGTTGGAAGAGGGCTATGTGATGTTAGTTTCTGTTTCGTAACAGAACACGCACTTTTGTTATTTTTGCTATGATCGATGTGTGCACCCTATGACTTTGGGTCCTACATGTGTTTTGTAATATGCCATGCCATCTTTCCAGGGGTGTATGCCATGTATTTTTGTGATCTATGTGGTGACTAGCACAAGCATGCAAACTAGGCTTCATGATGTTGCTGATTTCAGCCCCAGTTTTGCTGATATTTTTATGCCATGTTAACTTGATGCTACCGAGAGATCCATGCATATTTTGAGATACTTAAGGGTGTGTTCAGTTCAAGGAACGAAGCGGGACATAATGGGTCGGACCCGTCCCTGGAGGTCGTTCTCGTGTTTGGTTGGAAAACGGAATGGAACGCACTGATTCTCAGGAGAGGAATATTCCTGCTATATGCCGAACCAAGCAGTTCCTCCAAATTGAGCGGACGACGCGAAACGCCTCGCTTGCCCACGACCTCGGGTCGCCCCTCTTTGTCTCCCTCAATGGCGATCCACGGATCTCTGCCCCTCTCTATCTTCCATCTTCCCTCGACCTCATACCTGCCAGAGTTTCCTCGCCGGTGGAGGAGATCACCGCCGCCGAACGCAGAAGACACGGGCGCCGCGTCCTTGTTCGCTGGCCGTCAGGTCGAGCCGGGCGGAGGCCGGGAGGCCACGCTGCCGCAGCCCTTGGTGGCAGTCCGAAGCGCGTCGTCACCGCTGACGGAGCACCGCTCCCAAAGATCGGCGTTGGCGCGCTGAGCACGCCGATCTTGTAGATGCCTATTATCGATCTTGTAGCACGCCGATCTTGTGTTGTGTTGGGTGGCTACTGTTGATCTTGTAGCATGAGTCCGACATTATCTTCTTTGGTTCTCCGCGATTTGTTTTTGACGAAGCGTGCTCAATTCTTCAGTTCGTGAATCGTTGATGCTCACACGCCTTTGTTGCATGGATGGATGGATGATTACGTTATTCAGTGAGTTTTGTTTGATTGACATTCGACGTAATTCAAGGTGAGATGAATAAATCAATTCCATTCCATCTCTCAGACCAAACAACGAAACGTAACCATTCCATTCCTTCTAATTGTGTCCACCAAACACAAGGATGGAACCGATCCATTCTAGTGGAATGGAACCATGACATTCCATTACACTTCGTTCCCGAACCAAACACATCCTAAGTAAGGATGTTTTGAACATATGGTTATGTTCTATCCATCCATGCCCTTGTTTACAATTATGGAGTGCCATAGCTTGAGTCAATCGAGTTCTACTTTTGCTATAAAATGTTTCCTGTCAGATTGTTTACATGTTATTCAATTTTGCCAAGGTTGTTGTAGTTGATCCATGTATGCTATGATGTTGTTCTTGCCATGTATGTCTTCTATGCCATGTCTTCTTGATGGATGTATGCTTATTTTATCATGAGATGCTCTGTAGCGAGTACATCGAGCTCTTGAACATGCCTACGTGTTATCTGTTTTTGACATGCCATGTTGCTGAATCTGTTAACGAAACTTGCTATATTGACCTGGGTGTTACTATATTTTCTGATCCTTTTTCGCTTATGGTCAGTAAGGGACTTTTGTTCTATGCTTTGAGTAGATTCATGCCATGCCTTGTTTTGCTATTATAAGTTCCTGTAGCATGTAGTTTTCTTGATCTGAACATTGCTACCTGATGCTGTTTTTGCCATGTTCAGTAATTTCACTAAGTCTGTGAAGCTGATATATTTTGCACTTTTGCCATGCTTGCTTGAACCTGTTATGATGTGAATTAGCCGTAGCTCAGTGTTCATCTTTTGTCAATCATCTTGAGTAGATCACTGCCATATGCCTTTCTGGTACGTTTGGGTGCAGTAGCTTAATTTCTTGTTGCTTGCTAAGTGACATCATGCTGTTAATCGCAGATTTGTGCCATTCTTGTTTTGCTTGTCATTTGCAAACCGTGCATCCGATTCCGGTGATCTTTATATCGATTTCAACCGAAATCATCTCATCTTTCCAGCGGCATACTTGGTTTGCCAAGTTGATGCCTGGTTCATCATTTTCCTTCCGAGCACGCATACGCATTGCATATCACATCTCGCATATCATGTCATGTTTTGCATCATGTTGCTTGTGCATTGCACCGTGATTTATTGTGGTTCCTTTGTTTGTGTTCTTGCTTTGGGTAGAGCCGGAGACGAGTTCGTGAACGAGGAACCTGTTGAGAACGCTTTACGAGGATCAAGCTTTCGACAACTTTGAGAACATTGCAGGCAAGATGACCATACCCTCGAAATCACTTCTATCTTTGCTATGCTAGATGCTCGCTCTTTTGCTATGCCTATGCTACGATGCCTACCACTTGCTTATCATGCCACCCATATTGCCATGTCAGCCCCTAACCATCCTTTTCCTAGCAAACCGTTGATTGGCTATGTTACCGCTTTGCTCAGCCCCTCTTATAGCGTTGCTAGTTGCAGGTGAAGATGAAGTTTGTTCCTTGTTGGAACATGGAGAGGTTGTTCTTTTTTGGAACATGTTTACTCGATGGGGATATCACGATATATCTGCTATAATTTAATGCATCTATATACTTGGTAAAGGGTGGAAGGCTCGGCCTTATGCCTGGTGTTTTGTTCCACTCTTGCCACCCTAGTTTCCGTCATACCGGTGTTATGTTCCTTGATTTCGCGTTCCTTACACGGTTGGGTGATTTATGGGACCCCTTGACAGTTCGCTTTGAATAAGACTCCTCCAAAGAAGGCCCAACTTTGGTTTTACCATTTGCCACCTAAGCCTTTTTCCCCGGGTTTTCGCGAGCCCGAGGGTCATCTTTATTTTAAACCCCCGGACCAGTGCTCCTTCGAAAGTCTTGGCCCGAACTAGAGCCCTGTCAGGCGCCCCTCAAGGAAACTTGAGGTCTGGTTTTAGTTGTATGGACTGCTCATCCGGATGTGCCCTGAGACCGAGATATGTGCAGCTCCTATCGGGATTTGTCGGCACAATCGGGCGGCTTTGCTGGTCTTGTTTTATTGCTGTCGAATTGTCTTGTAGTCCGGGATTCCGAGATTGATCGGGTCTTCCCGGTAGAAGGAATATCCTTCGTTGAGCGTGAGAGCTTATAATGGGCTAAGTTGGGACACCCCTGCAGGGTATTATCTTTCGAAAGCCGTGCCCGCGGTTATGAGGCAGATGGGAATTTGTTAATGTCCGGTTGTGGAAAACCCGAAGTTGACCTTAATTAAAATACACATCAACCGCGTGTGTAACCGTGATGGTCTCTTCTCGGCGGAGTCCGGGAAGTGAACACGGTGTTGGAGTTATGTCTAACGTAAGTAGTTCAGGATCACTTCTTGATCGCTACTAGCTTCACGACCGTGCTTTGCTTCTCTTCTCGCTCTCTTTGCGAATGTAGCCACCATATATGCTAGTCGCTTGCTGCAGCTCCACCCCACTACTCTGTCCTTCCTATAAGCTTAAATAGTCTTGATCTCGCGGGTGTGAGATTGTTGAGTCCCCGTGACTCATAGATTCTACCAAAACAGTTGCAGGTGCCGACGACGCCTTGCAGGTGACGCAACCGAGCTCAAGTGGGAGTTCGACGAGGAACGTGGTCGTTACTATGTGTCTTTTCCTCGATGATCGAGTGGTGCCAGCTTGGGACGATCGGGGATCTGTGTAGCATTTGGGGTATCTTCTTTTATTTTGGTTCCGTAGTCGGACCTTGAGTGTATTCTGGATGATGGATGTTTATTTATGTATTGTGTGAAGTGGCATTTGTAAGCCAACTATGTATCTCTTTCCCTTATGTATTACATGGGTTGTGTGAAGATTACCTCACTTGCGACATTGCTTTCAATGCGGTTATGCCTCTAAGTCGTGCTTCGACACGTGGGAGATATAGCCGCATCGGGGGCGTTACAAGTTGGTAATCAGAGCCTTCCCCAACTTAGGAGCCCCCTACTTGATTGTTTGCTGGCGTTGTTGAGTCTAGAACGGAAAATGTTTTGAGTCTTAGGATTATATATATCGGAGAGTAGGATTCTTTTTACTCCTCAGTCCCTTCGTCGCTCTGGTGAGGTCTCCTGACGTAGAAGTTTTGACTCTTCTCTCCTCAATTTTCACTAAATTTTTTTTAGGATCACGTGGGTATCTTGGGATCGTTCCGATGGTTTTGTGACGAGAACATTGTTCTTGGTGCCTCCTGACATTTAGGGGTTGTGGCAGTGTCCCGGGGAGTTGAGCTCCGAGGTGTTGTCGTCACAATTTTATCGTTGCGATTCTGGAATACCTGAGTTTTGCCGACATCGAAATCTCTTTTGTGCAGTTGTTGGTGAGATAACCCCGATAACCCAGTACTGGGGCGAGCTCGGGAGTATTGCCATGACTCGTATTACGGATGCTTTTCGAAGGTCGAGGTACACGATTTCCGAAGGTTTCTTGGTTATGTGTTGACGGATGGATACAGCTGGATCTAGGTATTGTTAGTTTGGGTGATATATTTTGTGTCCCGTGTATCCCCAACACCAGATTGCATAACCGTAAAGTTTCGGGAGTTTATAGGTGGAATTCTAGTAGCTTACGGGATATCTTTCCGGCGGATGTATGATTTGAGATTGGGGTCCAACGTCTAGTGGTCCGCCCATTCACGGTCGATTCACGATTGGTCGCGAGGCGTGTTAAAGAATCCTTGGCTATGCTGATTCGGGACGTCTTGTTTGTCATTCGTGACGGCCATATATCGTCGTGTCCGTGTGGGCCCCACCACGAACACTTTGGGCGAAATCTCTATCATGTGTTTGTTCCGGCTTATTCTAGAAGCCAATCTTTGTTTTCAGTTGTGATATTCGAATTGTTTCAAAGGCAGATGATGTTTCCATACCTTTATCTAAGTGGCTTCTCACCTTAATGGACGTGTGATGTTAACTTTGGAATTCATTCGCTCATCCTTGTTCGAATGTTTATTGTGAAGACTATATGTTGCAATTTCTATCCGTTGATTCAACTTGTCTATCTGTCTATCAAAGTGCTAATGGATGTCACCCTCTTCGTGATGGCTCCGCCTTGCGTCTGAATCCGGATCGCAATGAGGAGAATCAGTCGAACCCTCCAGCTCCACCTCCGCCTCCGGAG
The DNA here is from genome assembly GCA_021605145.1 of Aegilops bicornis. Classification (NCBI taxonomy): domain Eukaryota; kingdom Viridiplantae; phylum Streptophyta; class Magnoliopsida; order Poales; family Poaceae; genus Aegilops; species Aegilops bicornis. Next base: position 145,426,025 of record CM038669.1, read on the forward strand.
GCATGGCAAGCTATCATGGCAGCCACCAATGCCAATGCTCAGATGATTTTGCAACTCTTGCAAGAGCGTACTCAAGGGCAAGGCAATCAAGGCAATCAAGGTCAAGGCGACAACCAGCCGCACTTTGCTACCCTCAATCAGTTCCTCGCTAATCAGCCGAAGTCTTTCAGTTTCTATGTCGAGGCCACAGACGCCGACGATTGGCTTGTGGACATCTGCAAACATTTTGAATGTAGCAATGTCGACACGAGGACTTTGTCAAGTTTACTTCGTTTCAACTCAAGGACCAAGCTGCGAGTGGTACCAAAGAATACAAAGATTCCAGAGGAGGTCGTGTCATTACAGGATGAGTTCCGCCGAGACTTCGTGAGCTCACCACATTCCGAAAAGTGTTGTTGAGAGCAAGCGTGAGGAGTTCCGCAATCTCAAGCAAGGCAACATGTCCTGTATCAATACAATATCCAGTTCGAAACTCGCTCGCTTTGCTAAGCAAGACGTGCACTGATGAAAAGAGTATGATCTATCAATTCAGAGGTGGTCTCAGAGAAGATCTGCAATTAGCTCTTGTGCTTTTTGAGCCGTAAAAGTATGATGAATTCTACAACATGGCATCAAGCAAGAAGCTGCCCAGCTCAAATGTGAGGCTTATAAGAAGAGAATCGTGGATGCGATTGGTCTTCTTCTTCCTCTCAAGTGGCAGCTAAGCAGCAGAAGTTCTACCTTCCTCCTCCTCCGCTCCGTCACCTTATCAAGAAGAACTCAGGTGGTCGTGGATCTTCCCACCCGCCCAACCTGTGCTATCGTAACAAGTCTAATTCTCAAGCTCCAAGGTCAAATGCTCCTTACCACCGTCCGCTCTCGAGGTGACTTGCAACAAATGTCGCAGAAGGTCACTATGCGAACAAATGCTTCAACCAAAGGCGCCTTCCGCCTCCTCCTCCTGTGAAATCTTCCGGAATGCAAAGTGGTCAAGCATAATCCAAAGCATGCCAAGGTGAATATGATGAATGCAGCTCAAGCGGAGGATTCTTCCGATGTGATAATGGGTAATCTCTCGCTTAATGATATTCCTGCAAAGTCTTATTTGATACCGGTGCATCGCATTCTTTCATCTCAAGACCTTTTGTGGCTATGCATGATTTGGTTACTCAAGCATTGCCGAGACCTTTGTCTATTGTTTCTCCGGCTAAGGAGATGACTTCTCGAGTTTTGGTTCCGAATGTCGGTATCAAGATGGGCGATTATAGATTTCTGGCTAAACCAATTGTCCTTGGTGACTCGGATATTGATCTTATTCTCGGGATGGACTGGCTTTCTCAGCACAAAGCTCAGCTTGATTGTGCTGCCAGGGAAATTCAATTGACTCACTCTTCTAATGATGTGATCATCTATGCCCTTCGTGATGAAACCATTCGGTTGTTTTCTCTCAATGAGAAGGGCGAATTGGATGCTATCTCTCGATTCCAGCCGTTTGTGAGTACCAAGATGTCTTTCCGTAAGAGCTTCCGGTATGCCTCCTCATCGGCCGCTTGAGTTCGTTATCGATCTTGAGCCCGGCATCAACCCGCTTGCAAGCGTCCATACAAGCTTGGACCTAATGAGCTGAAGGAATTGAAGAAGCAGCTCAATGAACAAGAGCGTCTGGGTTTGATCGCCGAGTTCATCTCCTTGGGGTTGTGGTGTTCTTTTGTCCAGAAGAAGGATGGCACGGACCGACTGTCGTCGATTACCGTCCATTGAATAAGAAGACAATCAAGAACAAGTATCCACTTCCCAACATCAATGAGCTTTTCGAGCAACTCAAAGGTGCTAAAGTGTTCTCCAAGCTTGACCTTCGTATGGGTTATCATCAGATTCGCATTCGTGAACAAGATATTCCCAAGACAGATTCGTAACAAGCTTTGGTTCTTATGAATATACCGTCATGTCTTTCGCCTTGTCAATGCTCCTCCAACTTTCTCTCGAATGATGAACTTCATCTTCAACCCCTACACCAATGAATTCGTCCTGGTCTATCTTGATGATATTTTGGTCTTCTCCAAGAATAAGAAGGATCATGCCAAACATTTGCGATTGGTGCTAGACAAGCTCGTAGAGTATCAATTCTATGCGAAGTTCTCCAAATGTGAATTTTGGCTTGATGAAGTGCTTTATCTTGGTCACATCATCTCCGCCAAGGGCATTGCTGTTAATCCCGAGAAGGTGTCCGCAGTTGTGAATTGGGAACCTCCTCAGAATGTCAAACAGCTCCATGATTTTCTTGGTCTTGCAAGCTATTGTCAAGATTCGTTGAGAACTTCTCCAAGATTGCCAAGCCTCTTTCCAACCTCCTCCGTAAGCATGTGAAGTATGTCCGGTCTCCCGAGTGTGATGTTGCATTCAAGACTTTCAAAGAGAAACTCGTCACAGCTCTGTCTTGACTCCTCCGATGAATCCAAGCCATTTGAAGTTTTCGTCGATGCTTCTCTTCAAGGTCTCGGTCTTTGTGTTAATGCAAGAGAAGAGAGTTGCGGCCTATACCTCTCACCGGTTGAAGCCCAACGAAAAGAACTACCCCACTCACGATCTTGAGTTGGCGGCAGCTTGTCCATGCATTGATAACGTGGAGACATCTCTTGTTGGGAAGGAAAGTGGACATTTTCACCGATCACAAGAGCCTCAAGTATATCTTCACTCAGCCCAACCTCAACCTCGTGCAAACTTCGATGGGTCGAAATGATTCAAGAGTACAACCCAAGTATTGAATATACTCCGCAAGGCCAATGTCATTGCAGATGCTTTGAGCAGGAAGGCTTATCGCAATGCTTAATCCTCAAGCCCTTCCAACCGGATCTCTGTGAAGCTTTCCGCAAGCTGAATCTTCAAGTTGTTCCTCAAGGCTTTCTTGCCAACCTCATAGTCTCTCCTACTTTGGAAGATCAGATTCGTGAGGCTCAACTCCTGGATACCATGGTGAAAAAGGTGAAACGTGGTATCGACAAGGGCATTTCCAAGTACAAGTGCTTCCACATGGATGACAAAGATACTCTTTTCTTCGAGGACCGGATTGTGGTTCCTAAGGGTGATCTACGAAAAGTCATTATGAACGAGGCGCACAATTCCCTTCTATCCATTCATCCTGGAAGTACAAAGATGTACCATGACCTCAAGCAGTCATATTGGTGGACTCGAATGAAGCGAGAAATTGCTCAATTCGTGAATGAGTGTGATGTCTGCGCAGAAGAGTGAAAGCAGAACACCAAAGACCAGCTGGTCTCCTTCAACCTCTTGCTATTCCAGAATGGAAGTTTGATCATATCGAAATGGACTTCGTGACTGGTTTTCCTAAGTCCAAGCGTGGAAATGATGCTATCTTCGTTGTCATTGACAAGCTTACTAAAGTGGCTCATTTTCTTCCTATCAAAGAATCCATCACAGCAGCTCAGTTGGCAGAGCTTTACACCTCCAGGATTGTCTCCTTGCACGGCATTCCACAAGTGATATCTTCTGCATCACAAGCATCTTTACCTCAAGTTTTGGGATTCTTTTTGAGGAAGGCCATGGGCACCAACATTCGTTTCAAAGACAGCTTTCCATCCTCAAACAAGTGGCCAAGTTGAGCGAGTTAATCAAATCCTTGAAGATATGCTCGTGGCTTGTGTCATTTCTTTCGGTATGAAGTGGGAAGATTGTCTTCCATATGCCGAAGTTCTCCTACAACAACAGCTTCCAAGCGAGTTCGGGCAAGGCCCCATTCGAAATTCTCTATGGCGTAAAGTGCCGTACTCCTCTCAATTGGTCCGAGACAGGTGAACGCCAACTTCTTGGAAATGACTTGATCACGAAGTCAAGAGATGTGCAAAGTCATTCGTGAGAATCTCAAAGCCGCCGCAATCGCGCGGAAGAGCTATTATGATGACAAGCACCGTGATGTGGCTTTTGAAATCGGAGACCATGTCTACCTCGCGTCTCTCCAATGAAAGGCACTCGTCAGCCGGTATCAAAGGGAAGCTTGCCCCTAGATACGTGGGTCCTTTCAAGATCATTGGCAAAAGAGGCGATCTCGCTTATCAACTTGAGCTTCCATCCAACTTTGCAAATGTGCACGACGTGTTTCACGTGTCACAAGTTCGCAAGTGCTTCAAGACTCCTGAACGCACTATCAATTTCGAAGAAATTGACCTTCAAGAAGATCTCTCTTATCATGAGCACCCCGTTGCTATTCTTGAAGAAACCGAGCGCAAGACTCGCAACAAGTCAATCAAATTCCTGAAAGTGAAGTGGTCACACCATTCCGACCGAGAAGCCACCTGGAGCGCGAGGATCACCTCCGTTCGAATATCCGGAGTTCTTTCAGTCCTAGATCTCGGACGAGATCCTCTTGTAGTGGTGGAGTGTTGTAACACCCGGATGTAACTTTCCATATTTGTAACTCCAACTCTTGCCATTTTCGGCATTGTGATATGATATTCCCTCCGTGGTTGGGTTTTTCTTCTTTTTGCATTTTGTCCATGTCATGCATTTCATATCATGTCATCATGTGCATCGCATTTGCTTACGTGTTCGCCTCATGATTCCGAGCATTTTCCCCGTTGTCCGCTTTTGCAATCCCAAGACTCCTTTGTCCCCCGGCGTCCCCTTTTACGTTTTTCCGTGAGCGGGTACTAAACTTTCTCGGAATGGACCGAGGTTTATCAAGTGGCCTTGCTATACCACCGGTAGACCACCTGTCAAGTTTCGGGTCATTTGGAGCTCGTTTGGCTCTCCAACGGTTAACCGCACCCTCGCAAAGGCCTCTTTTAAGTTGCAGCCCAACACCCCTTCAAAACAGCCCAATAACCCATCTAAGTCACTTCCATGCTCTCCGTCGTTCGATCACGATCGTGTGGGCGAAAACTACACCTCATTTGGACTCTCCTAACTCCTCTATGCCTATTTAAACACCTCCCGTCCAAATCCGGGTCCAAACCCTAGCCTTCCCTACCTCGCGCCCCGGACACGTCCGGTCCGGCGGAGGAAACGCCCGCCCCGGCCACTCAGCGCCACGTGTCGCCGCCGCCGCCGCCCGCCCAGCCGGCCCGACCGCGGCCCTCGGCCAGCCAGCGCCGCCGGCTGCCAGCCGCCCGGCCGTCCTCCACCGCGCCATGGCGCCTCCCCGCCACGCGCTGCCGGCGCTGTCGCCACCGATCGCCCGCTCCGACCGGCTCCCGAGCCGCCGCCTCACTTTGTCACTTGCCGACCTCGCCCGCCCGCACCGGCCGGCGTCGTCGCCGCCCCACCACCGGCGCCCCCGACCCGGTCTCTTCTCCTCTCCGGCGAGGAGCCGCGCCGCCGCCGCCCTCGATCCGCGTGCGGATCTGAGATCCACTGGGTTGACTTTTCCCCCCCTTAATTTCGTCTAAGTTTTTGTCTCGGTGATTATTTCGTGACATTTTCAACGCATCATAAGTCTGCACCCGTAGCTCTGTTTCGTGCGTGTAATATGTCAAAATGTTCGCTCGAAGAGTTGATCATTTCATCTCATTGCATCATTTTCATTTTAACTCATCTTGATGCTCGAAATGCTGTTGGAAGAGGGCTATGTGATGTTAGTTTCTGTTGCGTAACAGAACATGCACTTTTGTTATTTTTGCTATGATCGATGTGTGCACCCTATGACTTTGGGTCCTACATGTGTTTTGTAATATGCCATGCCATCTTTCCAGGGGTGTATGCCATGTATTTTTGTGATCTATGTGGTGACTAGCACAAGCATGCAAACTAGGCTTCATGATGTTGCTGATTTCAGCCCCAGTTTTGCTGATATTTTTATGCCATGTTAACTTGATGCTACCGAGAGATCCATGCATATTTTGAGATACTTAATTAAGGATGTTTTGAACATATGGTTATGTTCTATCCATCCATGCCCTTGTTTGCAATTATGGAGTGCCATAGCTTGAGTCAATCGAGTTCTACTTTTGCTATAAAATGTTTCCTGGCAGATTGTTTACATGTTATTCAATTTTGCCAAGGTTGTTGTAGTTGATCCGTGTATGCTATGATGTTGTTCTTTCCATGTATGTGTTCTATGCCATGTATTCTTGATGGACGTATGCTTATTTTATCATGAGATGCTCTGTAGCGAGTACATCGAGCTCTTGAACATGCCTACGTGTTATCTGTTTTTGACATGCCATGTTGCTGAATCTGTTAACGAAACTTGCTATATTGACCTGGGTGTTACTATACTTTCTGATCCTTTTTGGCTTATGGTCAGTAAGGGACTTTTGTTCTATGCTTTGAGTAGATTCATGCCATGCCTTCTTTTGCTATTATAAGTTCCTGTAGCATGTAGTTTTCTTGATCTGAACATTGCTACCTGATGCTGTTTTTGCCATGTTCAGTAATTTCACTAAGTCTGTGAAGCTGATATATTTTGCACTTTTGCCATGCTTGCTTGAACCTGTTATGATGTGAATTAGCCGTAGCTCAGTGTTCATTTTTGTCAATCATCTTGAGTAGATCACTGCCATATGCCTTTCTGGTACGTTTGGGTGCAGTAGCTTAATTTCCTGTTGCTTGCTAAGTGGCATCATGCTGTTAATCGCAGATTTGTGCCATTCTTGTTTTGCTTGTCATTTGCAAACCGTGCATCCGATTCCGGTGATCTTTATATCGATTTCAACCGAAATCATCTCAACTTTCCAGCGGCATACTTGGTTTGCCAAGTTTATGCCTGGTTCATCATTTTCCTTCCGGAGCACGCATACGCATTGCACATCACATCTCGCATATCATGTCATGTTTTGCATCATGTTGCTTGTGCATTGCACCGTGATTTATTGTGGTTCCTTTGTTTGTGTTCTTGCTTTGGGTAGAGCCGGAGACGAAGTTCGTGAACGAGGAACCTGTTGAGAACGCTTACGAGGATGAAGCTTTCGACAACTTTGAGAACATTGCAGGCAAGATGACCATACCCTCGAAATCACTTCTATCTTTGCTATGCTAGATGCTCGCTCTTTTGCTATGCCTATGCTACGATGCCTACCACTTGCTTATCATGCCACCCATATTGCCATGTCAGCCCCTAACCATCCTTTTCCTAGCAAACCGTTGATTGGCTATGTTACCGCTTTGCTCAAATTTCTCTTATAGCGTTGCTAGTTGCAGGTGAAGATGAAGTTTGTTCCTTGTTGGAACATGGAGAGGTTGTTCCTTTTTGGAACATGTTTACTCGATGGGGATATCACGATATATCTGCTATAATTTAATGCATCTATATACTTGGTAAAGGGTGGAAGGCTCGGCCTTATGCCTGGTGTTTTGTTTCACTCTTGCCACCCTAGTTTCCGTCATACCGGTGTTATGTTCCTTGATTTCGCGTTCCTTACATGGTTGGGTGATTTATGGGACCCCCTTGACAGTTCGCTTTGAATAAGACTCCTCCAGCAAGGCCCAACTTTGGTTTTACCATTTGCCACCTAAGCCTTTTTCCCCGGGTTTTCGCGAGCCCGAGGGTCATCTTATTTTAAACCCCCGGACCAGTGCTCCTTCGAGTCTTGGCCCGAACTAGAGCCATGTGCAGCGCCCCCTCAAGGAAACTTGAGGTCTGGTTTTAGTTGTATGGACTGCTCATCCGGATGTGTCCTGAGAACGAGATATGTGCAGCTCCTATCGGGATTTGTCGGCACAATCGGGCGGCTTTGCTGGTCTTGTTTTATTGCTGTCGAAATATATTGTAGTCCGGGATTCCGAGATTGATCGGGTCTTCCCGGTAGAAGGAATATCCTTCGTTGACCGTGAGAGCTTATAATGGGCTAAGTTGGGACACCCCTGCAGGGTATTATATTTCGAAAGCCGTGCCCGCGGTTATGAGGCAGATGGGAATTTGTTAATGTCCGGTTGTAGAAAACCCGAAGTTGACCTTAATTAAAATACACCAACCGCGTGTGTAACCGTGATGGTCTCTTCTCGGCGGAGTCCGGGAAGTGAACACGGTGTTGGAGTTATGTCTAACGTAAGTAGTTCAGATCACTTCTTGATCGCTACTAGCTTCACGACCGTGCTTTGCTTCTCTTCTCGCTCTCTTTGCGAATGTAGCCACCATATATGCTAGTCGCTTGCTGCAGCTCCACCCCACTACTATGTCCTTCCTATAAGCTTAAATAGTCTTGATCTCGCGAGTGTGAGATTGCTGAGTCCCCGTGACTCACAGATTCTACCAAAACAGTTGCAGGTGCCGACGACGCCAGTGCAGGTGACGCAACCGAGCTCAAGTGGGAGTTCGACGAGGAACGTGGTCGTTACTATGTGTCTTTTCCTGATGATCAGTAGTGGTGCCCAGTTGGGACGATCGGGGATCTGTGTAGCATTTGGGGTATCTTCTTTTATTTGGTTCCGTAGTCGGACCTTGAGTGTATTCTGGATGATGGATGTTTATTTATGTATTGTGTGAAGTGGCGATCGAAGCCAACTATGTATCTCTTTCCCTTATGTATTACATGGGTTGTGTGAAGATTACCTCACTTGCGACATTGCTTTCAATGCGGTTATGCCTCTAAGTCATGCTTCGACACGTGGGAGATATAGCCGCATCGGGGGCGTTACAGATGGTGTGGGTGGGGTGTGGATTACCTGACCATATCGACGAGGCTGCACAGCAAGAAGAAAGGTCGCCGGCGAGGAGGCGGCGCTGCAAGAAGAAGGGTCGCCGGCGAGGAGGCGGCGCTGCAAGAAGAAAGGTAGCCGGCGAGGAAGCGACACTGCAAGAAGAAGGGTCACCGGCGAGAGAGGTGAGCTGCCCGATGGCAGCAGTGAAGGTTTGAACTTGGAAAGCAAGGAGGAACAGTGGAAATGTGGCTTTTCGTGGGAGGGAGGGGGCGGGGAGATAGATATTTTTGCGGTGGCAGAAAAATTTCGCTCGTGCCGCGAGAAACTGTCGCACAAGTGTGGTTCAAGCGGGGGCAGCGGACTATAGACGACGAAGCTTCCTGCATAAGCCAGACAAGACGGTGCGCCAAGATAATTTATATCGCATCCCACACGATTCTTTCTAGTAAACTGTTTGTTGTATACCGGATTTTTTCATTATGTTTTGAAAGACAAGATGGTGTTATGGAGGGAAAGGATGGTGAAGTGTATTCTAGAACATTTATGTACAGTGAACATGCAACTACATGAGTGTCGTGTTTAAATTTGAAATTATTCCGGGTTTGTTTGGCATTTTAATGCATTAATTGAGTTTCTAGGCATTTAATGTGCATAATTCAAATTTGAACTATAAGCACATGCTCTAGTGCACCAAAGTTTGTTGAAAAATCACATGTGTGTCTTTGGGTGAATTTATAGGTCCCATGCAAGAAATGGGAATGAAATTCAAACATCTGGGCGTCGTGGCTCGGCCGGGAACATTGAGAAACTTGGTTTTTAAATTCCTGGAAATTCAAAACTCGCCTGAAAATCATGAAACTTGGCATGGTGTCATTTCATGGCACCAACATGCTGTGGTAAAGAATTGGCCACATTTGGACAAGTTTTTGGGTATAAGCTTCTTGCAAACCGGAGCTTCTCTCGAGAAGACTCGTGGTTCCCGAGGGGGATGTGTCACCTTTGTGTGCGAAATGATATACGCCGCCCCCTTGATTTTTTACAGAGGCAACATAGAACTATATGAGTATAGTGCTAAATTTTGGAAATATTCCGGGTTCGTTTGGACTTTCTTATACATGAATTGAATTTCTGGTCATTTACTGTGCATAATTCAAATTTGGTTGAAAAATCACATGTGTGTCCTTGGGTGAATTTCTAGGTCCCATGCAAGAAATGGTAATGAAATTCAAACATCTCGGCGTCGTGGCTTGGCCGGAAAGATTGAGAAACTTGGTTTCTTAAATCATGTAAATCCAAAATATGGCTGAAAATCATGAAACTTGGCATGGTGTCATGACATGGCACCAACACGATGTGGTAATTTTTTTTGCTGAATTGGGACAAGCTTTGGTACAATCTTCTTGTAAATTGGAGTTTCTCTCAAGAAGGCTCATGGTTCCGAGAGGGAAAGTGTCACCTCTGTGTGCGAAACGACATACGTACACTGCCTTCTCCCGCCTTATTTTTTTTACACAGGTAGATTAGACCAAATAGAAGTATCGTGCTAAATTTTGGAATCATTCCGGGTTCATTTGGCACTACTGCTGGATGCTGCTAACGCGACACTAAGATCAGAGACCCATTGACGAAACTGTGTGCGAGGCATTAATCACAAACGGGGATGTAAAAACAAACCGTCAAAAAAGGTGCAAAACATTTGCGATGGCGGAGCCATCAAACATGGTTCAGATTTTAGTTGCGTGTGCGATTCAGGGCACATGGTTATCCCGTTCGAACTGTTTGCGATGAGGCAGAACAATAGAAACAGGCAACCATATCAATGTGCGTGCGATATACGACATACAATTCGCTCTGACGAACCGTTTGCTATCAGGGAGTGCAACATAAACGGTTAGCCAGATCAAGGTGTGTGTGATATAAGGCATACGGTTCACTCGGACGAATTGTTTTCGATTAGCGAACGCAACAGAAATGGTTCAACTTAAGAAGATGTGTGTGATACGTGGCAAACAACCGACTCAGATGAACTATTTGCGATGAGAAATTACAACACAAACGGTTAATATAGTTAGTTCGTGTGCGATTCAGTGTGTACAAAAAACTTTGAAAAATGCAAACTAGTTGCTTGCGGTGGCTAGGAGTATCGCACACGATGCGTCTGCGAGTACTCGTGTGCGATGATTAGTAAGTTACACATATGTTTCCTTATGTTAACACTTGTGTGATAAATAACATGTGGCACGGGATACGGTATTCGGGTTGTGTGTGTGCTCCACTTAGTCTTCCCGCACTCCAGCGAATGCTTGCCGCACTCCAGCGAATGCTTCCCGCGTTCCACATGGGTGAATTGTAAAATCCACGCCTATTCCCTCACCGGTTTCCCGCCACCAGCTAACGGCTTGCTGCATATAACCCAGGCGACAATGCACCGCCGCGACACTCTGCGAAGATCTAGTCCTCACCCATCTACCATTAGTTATTCCAAGCATGCTAGGCAACGACCAAAGCTTCGACATCGACGCCTACCTGCGTTAAATCTTCGGCGAGGAGAACGAGCTGGAGCAGGTCGGGGAGCAAGATCTTCATCGGCCAGTGCAGGCACCATGGCCCATCGGCAGCGATATCGGCATCAAAGTCCTTGGGAGCACAATCGACATATTGCAGAGGAGGTGTGATGAGCAGTTTGCCATCCACCGTGCAAAAGATCCAGAGCTGTTTGGCGGCATGATTGATGAACCACCCGGAACATGCGCTACCAAGATGAACCGGTCCATTTCTATGATGCCTTACAAGGAATGGGCAGAGGACCTCTGCGATTTAGTCAAGATAAAGGCAGTCTGCGGCTTCATCATTGCCCACGGCGGCCGTGTCAACCTCGATCCCGATGATGTGGTGGCCAGGCTCGAGCGCATCCTTGGCGGAGTTGACGTCCCCCACGAAGTAGAACATTGCCAATGTGATATCTTGAGGATACAGGTGATCGACGGAATTTGCTACCAGGCCAGAGACATGGAAATGGAGCGGTTCCGCGGAGTAGTCATGCGCGTGATTGCACGCTGTCAAGCTCTTCTAGAAGAGGCCCAGCAGCCCCAAGAGCCTCCTAGCGCCAGCAGCTCCGTAGGCAGAGGCGGGTCGGGACACTTGGAGTGAACGGCCGCAAGGGTGCTATGCTAATCATGGAGTCCGAGAAGACCATCGTCGGAAGGCCGCCAGCTCAGCCTTTTAGCTTATATTTTATTATAACTAGTTGACCCGTTGCGCCAAATGGCGCAGAGACCCGCTGAAGAGATGCTATCAATGAAAATAGTTTCATGCTGCAAGGACCTTCTGCTAAAACATGCAATATTTTAGAACATGTTTATTACGCTGTGAAATAATAGTCAGGAAAAGGAAAATTGCATAATATGAATATGTTCAGTTTAAAAATATGCCCACTATGATGAGAGAGTAAAGTTGGCATGGTTGTATTTTTTTGGCAATGGGTTTGGAAAAAGAAAATATTTGTGTGACATGAATAGGTTACTATAGGCTTGAGCAATCACATAGGACACGAATTGTAACTATTTTTATAAAAAAGAATAGACTTGTCTTTCAAAATATATACTTGAGCATGCATAATTTGTTATGTTATTCAGAAACATGGAGGCATAAGTTTAAAAAAATACAAACAAAGAATGAAATGTAAATAGTTGCTTAATGTAATTATGCAACAAATTAGAACATAGGTGGGTCAAATAACTAAGCCTTCAATTAGAAAGTCCAAATAGCTTACGCTAAAAAGAAGGTAAACATAGGCAACACCGTAAAAAAGAAGGTAAACATAGGTGACACAATAAAGCCTGGTTTGATAAACTCTATCGCACACTTTGTGATGTTTGATGAATAAAGCTACCCCTCAAAAAAAGTGACACAATAAAATGTACTTAATACATGATGAACATTTCTTAGAAATAGTGGTCAATTAAATCATATAATTTGGTTCTGTACAAAAAAAGTTTCCTCTTTTGTGTATATATCCTAAACACCACCCCTTATGATGAACTCTTTGTCTTTGTCCACAAATTTGGTTATTCCCCATCCAACATGTCAGTTGCAGTCTCCTGAAGCATAGGAACAACACAAGTTAAAACAATCTGGTCAAACATACACTAAGAATATACTCATGGGCATTATTGACAGATTAAACCAAAGTTATAGTTCAGCAGGTTCTTTGTAAAGTCAAGTTACCATGCGGTTTTTACGAACCAATGGAGAAAAGTCGAAACACTGACCCAAGAATTAACCTGAGAAGGTCGTTCTTCAAGCTGACTCCTAGCAGAAGATGATGCTTCTAAGTGAAGCTGCCTGGAGATTTCTTATATGTCCCTTGCTCTCTACTGCAATAGATAGTTGGAATGGCATATTAGATAAGTGTGAGGTACTGACAAAAGCTCACTCTCAAAAGGCACATTCAGTATGTGTATGTAATGATATAGATGCGTTATTAATTAAGTAACCTGAATAAGTAGTTGCATATTTCTTCTAGGGACAACTGTTTACATATTTCTTCTATATCCATTGCTCTCTGATGTTATAGCATATATCTCTACTGTAAGTAACAAAAGAGTAGTCTCTTTCCTTTTTTCAACATAATAGTCTACTTATCTGATGCACTTGGGCTAACAGGAACATAAGAAAACACCAATGACTAATCATTTGGAAGGCAACATGGCTGAGTCCTACACATGGCTAGTCAAGCCCTCTTGCCAAGCTGGAAAGTTTCTTACAAATGCAGAAATATCCATATGGTTGCATCTCTCCTGTTCTACTCAAATAATATTTTGTATATATCAGAGGTTTCAAAAGCTAGGTACCAGTTAACTCCTATTGTGTCTGTTTGTATATATATCATTGGTCTGTTTTATTCTAGAGCCTTACTAACCAAATAAAGATCAAAATTTTGAAGTAAATTCTATGCCTAGAAACCAAATAAGAACTACACTGAAAATATTTATGAATTACTACAACTATTCAGACCATTTTAGACTACTTTAGTATGAGACTGTAATCAAGAATAATGAATGTAGGTGATCTGATATCTTGTTCAAACAATAAAATAAATAAGGACATACAGGTAATGGATTTGAGCAACAAAACCAAATACTTCTAGATCTGTACGAACTTCTAAAGAATTGATCAAATCTTAAAATTTAGAAAGGCTAAGTAGATAGAGTAATGATATGTTACAGGAATAAGCAAGCATGTCTGCTGACCATACATAGGTAGCTGATTAGCGATGATGCACTCAATGCGAACCGGTGTTTCCATGCCTATCAGGATAAAGGTATTCTTTTCTGCAAGGATAAACATGGAAGTGGAGTTATCAAGCAGACCGAAAAGAGTTTTCATGACTTAAAAATAATAAACAGAATATGGAAATAAGTGCTTTGAAACATAGAATTTTGGAGCTGCACAAAAGATGCAGCTGAAGAGGACACCCCTAAATGAAAACATCAAGCTAAAAAATTAAGCTAGCAAACCAGTCTGACCTATTAGATATCCCACATGGACAGTAGCACCTACATATTGAAGCAAAAAAATTGACAAAAAATCCCCATATATGAACATCACAATGTGTGGGCATTAACTAAACACAAATTAAACCTAAAAGAAGAAGTCAAATGATAAATCTTCTACAATATTAACACATGGGTGATAACATCAAGAAAACAATTGATTGTGTTCATACGAGTGAAATATCACCTTGTTCTTCTTCACCAAATTCTTCTGCTGGATTATTCCTCCTCTTATTTCTCAGATAGTCAGACATCGAATCAAAGGATGGAGTGCCTAATAGAGCAGAGCAGGGAAAATCTTCAGGTCTAGTAAAACATTAGCCAAGCGAGTACACAAAGTCTTGTGCATTACCTTGAGGAATATGAGATCCAAAAATAATACACTGCGATAAGGTGACCATTATGACAATGTCCATGGACCTGCAAGCACCATTGAGTACAATCACAGAAAAAATCAAAAATACATTACGTAACAACAGGACATCATCACAATAATACCTTTAATCTAAGAGAATAAATGAATAATAATGAAGAAATAATGGAAGGAGAACAGAACTATAAAGCTTTTATTAATCGATGAGTAGCCCGTTCACTTCCCAAATATAAATATGCGTAAATTGAGGAGATGGACACCGGTCAATTTGACATGCTGCGCTTTCGCCAAACCAAGAGACACAACCAGCCAATGTATTTTTAGCTCCACTACACCAATCTGATTGTAAGCTGATCAAGCAGAAAGAATAGGCAATATAAACCATGCCCCTATTATCCTAACCCAGGGCAGCCGACAAGCGGGACCAGGAGCAGCACCCGCCCACCTGTCATTGCGAGACCACAAGCTCGGGCCAAAATAATTTGCCTTACTAACCAAACATGCTGAAGATCAAGATAGCTAATGAGTTAAGGATCATTTTTCAGCGGTAGGCCCGTCTGAAGCAGATCACAAAATTCTATCACTGCCCTTGAACTCCTTACACCTAAGCTCGAGAACACACAAATGCTTCTATGAAAGCTTCAGACGACCAGTAATTCAGTCGGTATTACTCAAAAGAAATAGTAGAATAATCAAACAAAAAACAGTTAGGCTGGAATAACTTCAGATCCAGAAGCATATCTGATGTAAGGACCAGATATGCAATCTCAATGGTGAGAACCCGTGCAAGTTTAAGAAATTATCAAAGTCCCTGTCAATAAGTCCTGATTAACCGGTAGATAAAATGCCAATATCCTTTCACTTAATTCAGAAAACACATATAGGATCATGTAGCAGTACATGTGTGTGATTAGAAACCAAGTTCATTATGGAAAGGGACATTTTGTACAAATTTTATGAACGGAAGCTCTTATTTTCATATTTCCGTATCCTTTTTAAAACTATGAATCTAATTTTTTGGAAAAAATAAGTCTCTTATCATTATGTGTGTAAATAAAAATTACATTGCAACCACTTGGGATGAGTCAAGTGGATCTGAAACAATGGTTGTCTTGCTCCGGCCCCTAGTGTACCTCCCTCCTACGGTCCTGCTCCAGCTCCTTCTTTAGCTCATCAGCTCCTCACGTTAGCCTTCACGCAGCTGGAGGAAGGAGGCAGGTGCATAGGATCTGCAACAACGTCCAGAAAACAAAATTTACATATTTTTCAGAAGATGGACGTACCAGAACTATCTCAATAATGAGCTAACATCTAAAACACCAGAAACTGAAGAACGCGGCAGCAACACAAATCTTCTTCACAATAAGAAAAGCAATCTTAAATTAGACAAGGATACTGGTATGCAAATTTGAGGTAGAAAAATGTTCTGTCCCAGGTACTAACTCTCAACTGGTTTGCAGATAAACTGCCTAAAAAGATATGTAGATTAAACATGAGATCCGACTGACAAGCACGAAATGACATTCTGTTCTAGGCTCAAATCAGCAAGTAAGTAGTAACCACCTTAATTAGAAGGGTCCCCTTAGCCTGAGGACATACAAGTAAGGTGGCCCCTGACAAAGAGGGTCTCATGCTCTATGGGTCAGTCTGGTATCCTTCATTTGCGCAAAACTACTCTGGGCCATGGGTCTCTTTTGAAATCTACCACAACATATAATTGCATGTGCTTGTCCCTGTTCAGTTTCTGCACAACATTACAACAATTTGTGAGGTGATTTATAATTTCTCCACAACATACATTTTGTCCAGTCATGGAAAGTCTACAAAGAAAAATTACGATAGCCGAGAGAAGTCATGGTATTCTTGCTGCAAAAACTACGGCTAGATCAGTTTTAAAGTTCAAATTTTAGTTTGTAGAAACAATTTAAGTGGCAAGTTATTAGATATTCTGCATCAGAACAGAGTCTTGACTAAATAATAACTTACATAAGCACTGGACCTATGCAGACCAACTAAACTGAATATTCTACATCAGAACAAAATATTGACTAATTAACAACTAACATAAGCACCAGACCTGTAAACAATCGCCCTCTAGGACAAATGTAGACCAAACTAAACTGAATATTTTCTACCAGAACAGAATCTAGGACAAATGCAGACCAAAGTCACCAAACTAAACTTAACTGAATATTCTACGCCAGAACAGAATCTTGACGACATACGTATGAAATGGCCAAAAACTGATTACAAGTAACGTTTGTATCCTAGCATTACTACAAAGGTAAATGGAGGTACTGATCATGTGCATGCAAACACACAGGGAGTGTTTCATTTACATTCACCTTTGATTCTCCATATATTTTATGTGCTCTCCAATAAAAGAAAATATTTGGATGGTGAATTCACAAGCCAAGGACAACTGAAGTTGGTTATGTGACATACCGGGTATGAGTGTGATGTATACATGGATTTGAAATTCCTATATTTTCGAGCTCATCCATGATAAGATCCATAGCCTTCCATATATGTTTTATAAGGATCACCAGACTCAACGTATGCCAGAGGAACTCCATGAGCGCTAAAACATATCATGATCTGCAAGTTTCATGTTCCCTCAGATATAATATTTCATTCAGAGCGCATCAACTGAAAATAATAAATTCTATATAAAGTCCAGAAAGAATAAAACAACAGAGTAGGAGTAATTGAAGTTATATCTCAGACAAGAGTAAGCCATTTTTGCTTGATCGCTAATAATTGAAGTTATATCTCAGACGTAGTAAGCCATTTTTGCTTGATCGCTATCATACTAATTGAGGATGCATTCTCCGTGAGCAAAAAGCAAACTAATTTTCTGAATACATTACAAACACACCGAGATAAGAAAATCTAAATGAGGCATCATGCCGTTAGGAGCCAAGGAATGGAAACCTAATGGTGAAAATACTACATAAACAGGTAGAATCGAATGGAAATCGAGGGAGCTTCATGTGAGCGGGTCGCCCAGCGACAGAGTATGCATCAAAATTCAGTATAAAAAAGGACTACTCATGAGTAGAAAGATCATTGTTGCAATTTGGAATGACATGTTCTAGTAGGAATCCTAGATATACAAAGAGAGTACTAGTTCAGCAGAATCAATATCATTATGCAACAAACTATCAACCATTGCACTATATCTCAAGAATTTATAGTGTAGCCACCAAACAAAGTGGTAATCAAGGCAACATCAATCTAACAACAATGGCTGGCTGATGATGTTTTAGTCCTTCCGGTTTACTAATTCAGAGGAACTGTAACAAAAATCGCTCTTTGGTCAATATCATCAACTGATTCTTTGAACTCTAAATTCCACTCTTAGCTAAAATTATTCTTCCTCTCTTCTATGTCAGATTTGCACACGTCAAGTTTAAAAATCCATATAATAGCAAAGTAAAATACGTGTGAGGAAGAAATTAAGAGAGGGAGAGAAAGAGTGGAGCACCGAGTTCGCCGCCGGGGTGCATCGCTCGAGCCGCCTTTCTGAGCACCTCCCGAGCCCCGAGGCAGCCATGGGAGGAGGGATGAGCTCCTGGTTCCTCTCGCCTTCCCACACCGCCTGTTCACCTCGAGCTCCTTGCCCAGTGGGGGGGGGTGGAGGCAGAGGTGGCGCCTCTCATGGTGCAGAGGAGGTGACGATGCGGTGGCGCAACAAGTCGACCTGCCGGCCGCCGGCAGGTGGGCGAGGCCTCACCCTACCCCTTCCCCATGCTAGGATCGCTCACCTTCTCCTTCCTTGCTGTTGCTTGCCTTCCTCGCCGGCCTCCTCCTTCCCTTGTCATCCGCATCCTACACCTCCCCTACATCCCCACCCGCACCATGAAGACGACCTACGTCCGATCTGGATCGACGGTGACATGGAAGAGGACAGGAGGAGGCGAGCAGAGGAGAAGGCTAGCGGTGGGATCGACGGCGACATGATAGAGGAGAGGAGGAGGCGAGTGGAGAGACGAGGTCGGCCGGCGGCTGATGGCGAGGAGAGGATGGTGGGGATCGAGGGAGGGGTGCGGTGGCTCGTGGGGATCGAGGGGAAAGAGAAAGAGGGCTAGGGTTCTTTTGGCGGCTGGGGTGGGAGTGGGGCGAGACGCAGGTGATTGGGTGTGGGCGCGCCGAGCTGATTGGGCAAAACCACCTGCACCTGCAAACGGGCAACCTGGCCAACCAACGTACGGCGCGAGCCCACCAGTCATTGGACAACGAAAACGACCACGAGGTGAAAATTGATTTTAACTGCTGTGAAGATCCAATAGCTCAGGTGCGCCAGAAAGGCAGATCGGACGACCGACGAAGCTCCAATCGGGGGAGCCTTGTGGAGGTGAGTTGGCTAGCTTCATTATAGTTTTAAATTGTATGCATATGTAGGTCGTGAGTGTTCTGGGCCTTCCCGCATTTCGCATTTTAAATTATCCTGAATATGTAAGACAATTATTAAGAATTATTAATAGTTGCCGTTGTAACTTTGCCTCAACGACGACCAGAGCGCCTTGAGGACGCCCTAAGCGGGCCAGCGCCAGCCTCAACGGCGAGCAACCACGTGGTCAACCTTCTGCCATCAATAAATTTTGACCTTGTTTCTCGTCACATTGCTGATTACAACGCAATAAGTGATTGCAAATCTGTTCACAACTATCAAACTAATATGTGTTCACACTTAGCATCGGGCTATAAAAACCACCCACTCGAAAATAACTTCACAGTTCTTCTCCTCATCACCCACAAAACTGGTTTTTTCTGTCAAGTCGTTCCGCCATGACCGATAGGAGGAGTTTAGGGTGGACATATAACCAGGCAGCAAAGACCAATGCCGCGGAAGCACTAGAGAGGTCCGACCGCGAGGCCGAAGCCACAACAGAGATGTCCCGGCGCGTCGCGGAGCCCTCGAACGAGCTCTCACGGGCACGCGAGGGCTCTCACAAGCGCATTCGCGGCGTCGGCCATCGCAACGAGCCGGCATTCCTAAAGTCCTTCGCCGGCGACGATGACATTCTCGCTGGCGTCACTACGCAGCAGGAGCTGGTCGACGGCTTGATGAAGCTGCTCAAGACCAGCAATGCCTCGGTTGACAAGGCGACCAGCCTCGTCGAGCAACTCATGGGTGACAATGCGAAGCTCCTCAAGTTGGTCGTCGAGAAGGAGGAGGAGGCCGCCGGCTGGAAGATGCTGCATGAGCAGAGCAGTGCCTCGGAGATGACGCTGAAAGCACTACAAAAAAAAGACATATCCGTGACATTTTGGGCCGAACGAAATTTTTTCTGTCATACATATGACACTTCTATGACGATAATTGTGACAAAACCCGGTATCATCATAGATGTGGTGGGCTCCTACTTCTATGACAAAAAATCATGACAGAAAATGGGCTTTTCATCCTGGGCGGGCCGGAGACGCAACTGCATGACATTCTTTGGGCCGTCCATGACGGAAAAAACCATGGTAGAAGCGAGGGCGAGGAAATTTTTGGGGAGTTCCTGGTTACGGTGGGAGGTCGGGTGCCGAGCGATGCGCGTTTCACTCATACACGTACGCGTGTGTGTGCGAGGCGTTGGCTCTAACTGAACCCGAGCGAGGCGTTGGGCTCTAACTGAACCCGAGCGATTGCACTGCAGTTACGCGGTATCGAACTCGAAAGCGATCGATCGATGGTCGTTAATCTAAGCCGGATCGAAGCGATTCCTTCGCCGCTGCCGCTAATCAAGCCGATCGATTGGATGAGCGATGAGTGTTACGGGGGGTTGGATGAACAGTGAGCGGTGGCGTTGCCTCTGGATGAATAGGACCCCCTGGTGTGTAGGGCTGGATGAACAATAGACGGTGGAGGGGTGCCCGTGGAGGGGTGGTTGAACAGGACCCCGTGGTGTGGAGGGCTGGATGAATAGTAGACGGTGGAGGGGTGCCCGTGGAGGGGTGGTTGAACAGGAGCCGGTGGAGTAGCGCGCGGTGGAGGCTGGATGAATAGGAGCCCGTGGAGGCTGGAGGAGGTCGACGGTAGCCCGTGGAGGCTGGAGGAGGTCGACGGTGGAGATGAACAGTATTCCATGGAGTCCCTTTTTGCGGTACGCCACACCCCTCCCGATGAACAGGACCCTCGTTTCGACCGTAGGAGGTTCGTTTAAATCCGCTTTTGCGATGCGCCACACCCTCCCGATCAACAGGACCCCCGTTTCGACCGTAGGAGGTCTTTTTTGTCCGTTTTGCGGTACGCCACACCACTCCCGATCAACAGGGCCCCCGTTTCGACCATAGGAGGTCCGTTTCGTCCGTTTTGAGGTACGCCAGACCCCTCCCGATGAACAGGATCCCGTTTCGAACGTGGTCGGTCAAACACAAGGCCGTTTCCTCCGTTCTGCGGTACGCCAGGCATCGTTTCCATCGCATGTTCCGTCCAAGCCCTCCCAATGAACACGACCACGCATTCTGTTCCGACCCAGCAGGTTGGCTCCCACACGTTCCATTACCTCCCGATGAACACGACGCATTTTGTTGCCTCCCCATGAACACGACGACGACGCTGTTTCTCCGTTCCGACCCAGCCATGTCAACGAGCCCTCGCCGTACGTATGCGCGAGTAGGCGTTCGAGACCCGCCAGATATGTACACATACGTGGCCGTATTTTCTTTCTTGCACCCTGGCCGATGTACGTACGTGTACATGCTACGTGCGCGCCTCTACATCGACCAGTATATATGTACGTACACGTTCGCGACCAGAATGACAATGCTACGTACTCTTCGACCAGGTGGGTCCCGACTATCAGGCACGTCCTTGCCTGCGAAGATGTAGCTGGTGGGTCCCAACAGTCAGGGGGCGAATCGTTTTGTTTTTTTTTCGGACGCACTTCCTTGCATGCGAAGGTGTAGCTGCTGGGTCCCAGCAGACAGGGGGGAATCATTTTTCTGCCTGGACGCACTTCCTTGCGTGCGAAGATGTAGCTGGTGGGTCCCAGCAGTCAGGGGGGCGAATCGTTTTTTCGGACGCACTTCCTTGCGTGCGAAGATGTAGCTGGTGGGTCCCAACAGTCAGGGAGGCGAATCTTTTTTTTTCGGACGCACTTGCTTGCGTGTGAAGATGTAGCTGGTGGGTCCCATCAGTCAGGGGAAACATTTTTTTCGTGAAATACGGTGGCCCGTCCGGTGGGTCCCCACTGTCAGGTGGAGGAATAATTATTTTGCGCATAATAAGGAGGCACTTCCTTGCTGCGGCCGTGGACCCACCGGCCTCTCCACGACAAATCCACGTCGGATGGAAGCCATTCCTTGACCATGTTGACCACGCCGCGCCGAGAGCACCAGGGCGGTGGAAGACGGCGAGGCCTAGGAAGGGGACGATGCGGAGCCGGGGAAGACGAGGCAGTGGATGCCCACGCGTAGAGGAGTATGAGGGTTCACTCATTCGACTGCGGTGTGAGGCTGCCGTCACCGCAGAATAACAGGGGGTGTGGGTGCGTAGAGGGATGACATGGCCAGCGGTGGGAGTAGTAGGGGGCGGTGAGGCCTCCGCGGCATCACAGCCGGCCATGGGCGGCAGGAGCAGGCGGCACGACTGGCGCTGCTTTGGGCGGCTGGAGCAAGAAGACCAGAGGTTGAAGAAGCACTACGGCCGTTGGATGGACATCGTACGGTCACTAGAGCTAGAATCGTTCATATATTGACTAAAGTTGACAAAGGCCTCCGTCCCAGTCAACTTAGTAGGCCCACAAGTCAGCCTACCACCAAGGTGGGTACCAGCTAGCAGGGGGGTATTCATTTTTTTGTGCGTAATAAGGAGGCACTTCCGGTGGGTCCGAGCTGACAGCGGGGGGAATGTTTTTTTCGCGAAATACGGTGGCCCAACCTGTGGATCCCAGCAGTCAAGGGGAAACATTTTTTTCACGAAATACTGGTGGCCCGTCCGGTGGGTCCCTGCTGTCAGGTGGAGGAATAATTATTTTCCGCGTAATAAGGAGGCACTTCCTTGTGGCTGCCGTGGACCCGGTGTCGGCTGTCCACGTCTGATCTTATTCCGTTGGAAGTCGGTCATTGACCACATTGACCACGCCGCGCCGAGAGCACCACGGCGGTGGACGACGGCGAGGCCTAGGAAGGGGACGACGCGGAGCCGGGGAAGACGCGGCAGAGGAAGCTCGCGCGGAGATGAGTACGAGGGTTCACCGGTTCGGCTACGGTGTGAGGCTGCCATCGCCGCAGAAGAAAAGGGGGTGTGGGTGAGTAGAGGGATGCCCTGGCCAGCTGTGGGAGTAGTAGGGGGTGCTGAGGCCTGCGCGGCATCACAGCCGGCCACGGGAGGCGGGAGTAGGCGGTCCCGCCGGCATTGCTTTGGCGGCTGGAGCAAGCAGAGATTGAAGAAACACGGCGGCCGTTGGATTGACATCCAACGGTTACGTCTGCTAGAATCGTTTGTTGACGTATATAATAACTAAAAAAATCTTCCATACGCGTCAACTAAACAGGCCCACAAGTGAGACCACTCCCTCTTTTTTTAATAATTGCCTAATTTATATATAGCTCATGGCAACTTCTTATGCAATTTATTGCAGTCGTTTTTTGGTTGGCCAGGGCCAATTTCGCATATTTCTGTGGGTTCCAAACTATTTTTAATACCGAAATGTCGAGCCAGATTTAAAGTACTTTGAAGATATATTTAAATTAGGTTAATGCCCAGTGAAATAGGAATCTGAGAATATGAAAAAATTCAGAAATTATAAAGTAATTGCCAATTTGTCATCTGTTTTTATATTTACAACCCATTTCATATTACTTTCAAGATTTGCAGGCGTCTTGAAAGAGTTGCAACATCGTATGTAGAAAAATAAGTAGGCCTGGATTGGGTATTCTTGAGAAAAAATAAACTGGGCTCATTTTCACAAAGAAAAATAGCTGGGATGGTCACATGGTGAACATAAAATATAAGCTGGGCTAGACAGGCCACGCCCCGATTCAAACCCGCTCCGCCTCAACAATACCAAACAAAAAATACCGCTTTCGAGTAGGTACGTCCCAGGTGTCAGCCGATCTTGTGTTGTTCTCTTGTCTATTGACTATATACGCTCACAATGTCGTGGGTCCCAGATGTCAGGAAAACACTAGGAGGAAGCATTTTATTTTTCCATACGTTGACGTGGTGGGCCCCTACTATCATCCTCTCCACGTACTTCTGCCGATTCCTGTTGTTTGTTGACCATGTTGACAACGCGAGAGGGCGGCGCCGCGGCGAGCGCACCAAAGCGCGCGGAGGACGTCGGCGTTAACGATTTAGGAGATGGTGGGGCGGCGATGCGTGCGCTAAGGCGCAGCCAGCCGTGGGAGGCGGAAGCAGGCGGCCCCGCTGGCGCTGGTTTGATTTTGGCAGCTGGAGGAATACAGGACTGAAGAAACACGATTCGTAAAGCAGCAGGAGTACTTAACAACCTTAATCAAACCAGCGGGGCACTTAACAACCAAAGCTGAAAGCAGTATGAGTACTTATACAGGTTCAACCGTACAAAGCATGCCTCTAACAGTGCTACTTTGCCTACAGTTAACCAAGGGTGAGGCCGCCAAGCCCCAGGACAAGGCCCAGGCGCCATCCCGCGCATCCACAACCTTCTGAAAGCCGCTTCATCTCGCAACGTGGTCAATAAATAGGATATTCGCTTTAGAGCCATGGAAAAGCATGAACATAATCTTATGTCATATTCTCCAAGATGGACGGGCCTTCATTATTTGAGACCATCCATGAATAAGTATCTTTTCACCTCCAAGGGGAATTGAGTAGGTCGACATAAACATCATGTTGTGACCAAGCGCAAGTCTGACCCGACCATGCTCATGCATCTGTATAGGAACAATAGAACTCGGCAGTTCCTGTTTCAAGAAGATCACAGCTGTAAAACTGTGTATAAGCAATAGTTTATGAACAACATATATAACAGAAAACATCTCGTACCATAAGTTTCTCGACATAGTTGGACCTGTTCAACGAGCGCAGTTGTGGCACACATCCCACGTGGCCTTCCACCATTGAAACGCCCCACAAGGACCTCAAGACGATCAATAAAGTGTAGAAACTGGTGGATGTCGATCCAGTCAACTTCAGTGCCATTAGTAACAGCCGAGTTATTAAAGAGTAACAAATGAGCAGACTGCTTAACTCTGAAAAACCTACACGTGCCACCAATTATAAGGAAATATTAGTTAGAAGTAGCATCTTCGTGAAAGATTCGTTGCTACTTCTAAAGTTAAATTGTGATTAGTTAGACAGAATAGGTGGATTAAGAAGTAATGAGGCAACAAGCTAGAACCAGATACAAAACTAACATGGATGAACAATTGGAACGACGTCGGGGTGGAAGATCACAGTGAAGATGAGACCATGTTCTGCTATTTCCATCAACATTCGTGCGCCAACTTTCAGTCCGTAACACTTGGAAAAGTTTATCCAAGTTCGCCATAAAAAAGCAGCGATCTTCTTGGTTCATGAACCCAACTCGGAACTTATATCCATGGCTTGTCTTCACTGTGACCATTAAACTAGTGTATTCAGTTATGGCAAGGCCGAGCATCTTGAGTACATGTGTTCTGGCAGAGCAAATAATACACTGCAGGAAAAATAATATGAGAACACAGCATGTTCAAAAAAACCCCACCCTCCCGGATAGAAAAGAGGATTCTAGGAACATACTGTGCACGTTTCAAAATGCTGTGTTAGGATGAGAAGGAACAAGTGTGGCGTCTCGCCGAGGGCGCAGAAACCTGTAGGGTACTCGCACTTTGGGCACTGCAAATGAAACACACTAGATTCAGTAGGAAGAAAAATGCATCAACGGCGACGGCTGCCATCCTAGGATTACCTGCGACCAAGGGACTTGGATTTATCGGGGATGGATGAAGAATTGCACAGTTCTCCATGAGAAAACCCCATGCAATCGCCGAGAGGGGTTTTCTCTGAACAAGCAGAGCGAGGGAGAAGGGATTCGGACCGGTGAAATATTGCCGCCTCGTCCGTCCGACTTCGCTAAAGCTGGAAAGGGGGTTATGATTTGATGGCTCATTGGGCATTCTTTAGCGGCCTTCTGACGGAGTGTGTCTACTGTGAAGTTGTGCACTCTAATTTGTGCATATGGCACGTGGACCCCGTTGCGGTTGCCCCACATATCAGCGAAAGGAAGTAGAAAGACAGGAGTAACTAGTTACACATAAATATATTTTTTGACAGAGAGATACTCCCTCTGTAAAGAAATATACAAATCTTTTATATCACAGGCTTAACTTTCCCGAGAAATATACTCCTTCTGCAATGCACGGGCATTATGGGGGTTCAGCTTTTTTTATGGGGGTTCATCTGAGAATATAATACTCAAATAGGCTCACGGTTTTGGACTTTGGGCCGCAGGCCGACCCTGCATGTTTGGGGGCCCATGTGTTCTACCTCAGCGCTTTTCATATTGCAAGCGATCGATGCAGGCGCTGGTTTTAGATCTTGTCATAAGGCGAATACACAAAATTGAATAAAGCACGGAAGTCGTTGGAATGAAATCGAGCAGCGGTTCCTAACCAGAATCGAGTTGCAATTCTATCAATGATATACCATGTGATAAATAATCGTCGTACTACTTATACACATAGGACACTTGTTTCACCATGCTAGATTATTACATCAAAATATCTCGGAGGATAGATCAGTTCGGCAGTTGCGTGCTGCTACTGAAGAATTTCAAAGTTGATTTGGACCAGCTCCCCTTGACGAGAAAGTTCGATTTTGACATCATCATCTACCGCAAGATATGATTTAGATTTGAACCTTGACCATCCTTTAGCATCAATCATCATGCGACCATCCTTTGTACTTACGGTATATTGAGCAGGTTCATTCACACCAAGGTTGCGCATGGTAAGAGAAACTTGGCATGATGCCCGGATTGTTGAACGACTCCCTCGTTGCTCTAGGAATTCTCTGTTTGCAAACAAGAAGACATACCCAAACAGTTATATCAACACGGTGAATCATGTGAAACAACATGGAAAGAAAAAAAGAACGAAGCACTTAGGCGGCCAATGCTTACCAAGAAGGTGGACATGTCGGTTTTGTAAGGACTTTGGTATATGAAGTGCGAACTGCAGCCCGATCTGTTGCGGTGCAACTGCGCAGGCGGAGCAGGCTGCAAGTGCAAGTGTTGGTGCAGTGCGAAGCCGCTAACTGCTTAGGAGATGGTGCTCCTTGTAGAGCTGGTGCCGGTGTCGATGCCCGATCCTCCGATAGATCGGTGATCCGTGACACGGTCGGTGCCCAATCCTCGGTGGATCGGTGAAGTTGCTCATCTTTGTCGCTGCTAGAGAAACAGCTGCCGGTAACTTGATCTATGCGAGACAACGGCGATCGTGTCTGGTCTGCAATGATCAGCTTTTAAACTTGACTAGGATCCGTGACCGGGATCCAATTTTTTTTCCTTATTTCTTTTAAACACGAGAAGGACTAATTGTGGCATTTTTGTTAAACCAAACTGCAGTTCATCATAGGGATTCAACTTGTACTCAGACAACAGACTGATCCAATTTTTTCCAGTAATATAAGTGATGGATAGTGCCTTCGTTACTGACACGACATAAGAAGTGAAACCTACAAAAATAGCCATCGTAGAGCAAACCAAACAGTTTATTCTGTGATGAATGTCACATGGCAAAACCTGCATCATAAAATTGCAGGAAAAGAAAGAAAACATGACATTAAATCAATAAGATTTAGACAGTAAATCAATAAGATTTACTTGATGTGACACGAGTGAATCCTTACCAGGAAATCACTATGTTGAAGTACTAAACAGAAGGTTGATCGACCAACTACGCGTGGCATGCAGGGCCCCGCCTACTCCCACAAGCAGGACAGTCCAAAGGTCGTGACAAATCGTATGGACTGAACATCCATGGGGCTGGAAATCCTGGTGGGTGCGATAAACCCTGCAATGCATACAGATATTGGAGTGTAACCATAATTGATAAACTGTCCTAACAAAAAATATGATTTGGATACTTCAAAATATGCAGACTGAATTGAGTGGATAGACATTAACATAGACCGTTCTCAGGACTGACCACACACCAAAAGTGGCAGTGCTAATAAACAATACAGGGTTCACAAACACAAATCAAGTACTGAACAATAGTACTTACTACAGACAAGCAAAGTTGCACTAACTAAACTCTGCAGACTATTTGTTGCCACCGACCTACGGGATGAACCCTGCATAATTGACTAGGCCATGGACTTCGTGAGAGATGTCTACATGCACCATCACCATCTTGTCAACCTTGGAGAACCTAATAGAGTGGTCTTTCCACTCATAAACATGATGATGAAGACATGCCGCATCAGACTTGTTGGGAAGCTTTACAAGAACCATACCCTTCGTAATCGAAGGCACATCTAGGAAATTGTTGTGGTCAAGTACAGCCTCGAGAACACGCCTGACAAAAATGCTACAAAAAAACACTAGTTCAGGACACATGGTGACAAGGACACATCAGCTGGATAGTTCAACAGTAGAACTCATCATCAGGTCTTCTAGTTCACATGGCATGACTTTGAGAACTTCATCTCCACCGCGGACCTGGTTCTAATTCAAACAGAAACCATATTTTATTACTACCTCCGTTCAGAAATATAAGATGATTTTCAATATTATACTCCATATATGACTACATATACATACGAAATGAGTGAACAAAGACACTAGAACATGTCTTCAAAGGCATGAGAGCGGAGGGATTACATGCAATATCCATAACACAAGTTCTTGAGGCAAATATACCCTCTTCAAAGGTAGCATTGATGTTCATAAAGTACTCCCTCCGTCCCAAATTTCTTGTCTTAGATTTGTCTAGATACGGATGTATCAAGTCACAATTTAGTATTAGATACATCTGTATCTAGACAAATCTAAGACAAGAAATTTGGGACGAGGAAAATAGTTGAAAGTAATCTATAAGAAATCAGTGTCAACCTCTCGCATGTTTTGGTCAAAAGAGGAATTTAGAACCGTCATTTGGCACACTAAAATCACATGCAAGATCACCTAGAAATTTGTACTACCAGTACTAGTACTGCGTGTTAGATGAAAAAACACGATCAAGATCGAGAAAAAGATCGTCAACAAGAGACATTACCTGGACCTGCTTAATGAGGGATCTTGGAGAGGGGGGCTTGGACATGGCGATGGCTTTGAGTTTGTCTGCGGTAGTCTCGGCAGGGTGCTTGCGCTTCTTCGTACCATGAGCCTCGACGGTTTTGGCCAGAGCCATAGACATCACGTCGGCCGGTGCTCCGGCGTCCATCCAAGAGAGGAAGCTGAGAGAGAAGAGTGAAAGGAGGAACGAGATGAGGGAGAAGCGAAGCGAGTGAGGGTTTTCTTCAAGAGAGGAAGCTGAGAGAGAAGAGTGAAATGATGGTTGCTTCGTCCGTCCAACTTCTTCTTTGGAAAGGAGGGGTTTTGTGATTTGACGGCTCATTGGGCATTACTGCAAGCGGTTCGATCGGGGTAGTTCTACCGTCACTCTACTACGGAGTAATTTAGTGCATGGCTGGTGGACCCAGTCTTTGGCTGTCCCTGCGTTGGCGAAAGTGAGTAATTTAGTGCATGGCTAGAGGAGGATCCGCACGGTAGAGCGTGTCCACTGTTTTTTCGAAGAAAAAATGATTACAGGAAGCGTTTCCACTCTTACGACGGAGGAGTGCGAAACATGGCAGCCACTTGAACATACACAGTGCTCCTACTACTAGGCATGTGCAGTGGTTCATACGTCAGTACTACACAATCTTGTTGCTAGTGTAGTAAGATATGACGATAACAAATGATGTTGTGCACATGTCAACTACTCCTATATGTAACATAGTACCGCTTTTTCGACTGTCCGGTCGAGAATGAATGGTGAGATCAATGTTAATAGAACTAGGTCCAGAACGCACGGAGAGTACGGTGCTACAGTACTCCACGAAACATGAACCATATGAAGCACGAATAGTGTTAGGTAGGGTGTATGAAGGGTGCACGGGATGGGAGAAAAATTTCCCATCTCGACCCACTATTGGGTGTTTGGCAGAGTGCATGAAGGGTGCATGAGTCCACACTAGTAGGTTGACAAAAATACACGAAGAGGAAACAATTATATTGAGATGAGAATGCAACCAAACACACCTACACGCTTTGTGCTACAGTGACTGATCTGCACCGTCTGAGTTTGATCCAACGGTCATGTTGTGCCGAGACATGGACATGCCCATGCAGAGGGCGCCTAAACACCACCGAAGTCCCTCTGCTTCTCGAGGCGCACGACGTTGGTGATGCAGGGCACAACCGCCCGCAGAGCCCGCTCCGAGTCGACGGGAGCCAGGTCGTCAAAGACGGCGTCCAATGGCACGAATGGATTCCGGTGACGGAGCCCTGAAAGGATTCGCTCGGCAACGGCGACGGTAGCCCGCAACCCCTCCTTCTCCAGCTCAGCCCCCACCATCACGCGGAGATGGCTCAGCTCCTCGGAGATATAGGTGAAGAAGGAGACCAGGTCAGGAAGCCGCATCTTGTTGAAGTCGACCGGGTGGTCGAACGGGTTTAGCACGATGGCCGGCATCGTCGCGCTGGCACGACGATAGGCATCGCGCAGCCGCAACACGTGCGTGGCAACTTGGTTCATCAAGTGGCTGAGGCGATCCTGGACCTCGTCACGATCGGCCGCTCGCGCTCCAGCCGGCTCCCCTAACGGCCTATCGTATCTCCCGCTTTCTGCAGCAACACTGCCGACGCCTCGAGCATCTTTGTGGTGGACGCCTGCCGCTTTTGAAGCTCCGTGAACTCCCACACATAACGGAGGAGCATGGCACTCCTCTCCTCCTTGAGCTCACGGAGCTCCATGTCCTTGGCCCTGAGCTCCACATCCTTGGCATGGAGCTCCTGTGTCAGGCGCCTCACCTCGGACTCCGTGATCTGCTGCGCCGCCATGGCACCAGGTAGAAGCAATGGGTTGAGTAAGAAAAGGGGGCGAAACGGCTGAAAGGCAATGCAATCTACGGGAACGCGGAGGGAGCGGGGAATCTTTTGGTTTTCACCACGATAAAACACCAGTCGACGACTTCTCACATCAGGGAGCAGTGGGTTTTTACAGGCGGAGTCATCATGACTAATTGCTGCCGCGCCTGCTCTCGTCAATCAAAAAATTAAAAATCCTGCCGCTCCTGCTCCCATCAATCAAAAAATTAAAAATCCTGCCGCACCCACACACCAGAGCAACGCCGCGGTGGATATTTAAATTTACCTGGCAGCAAGTACATAAAAAAAGGGGTGAAAAAACAAATGTGGCGGCGGCCTAGCTAATCGGTCGAACTAGCCCAACTAGCTAGCCACCGTGCTTCACTGATGTACTCGGCGGGAAAGGTGGTCTTTCGTGATTTGACGACTCATTACTTGCTTCGGCGCTACGACCGAGGAGGACCCAGAAAACGCGTGGTAGGGCGTCCCACGTCAGGAAGAATATATGCGTGCACCACCCGGGAGGACCCCGAAACCGCGCGGTAGGGTGTGCCACGTCTCGGCTCGGAGGAAAAATGTGCGTGTAAAAATATACTCTATCAGACGTAGTACCTATGGTTCGACCTCGAGACCCAGCCAGTCGGTCGAAAACACCCCACTAGCCACACAGCTTCATCTCGACCATGCACAACGTCTCTTGTTCTAGGCGATTCTTCTATTTTCCAAGCTTTTTTTTAGTTGTAATAACACCACGGCAAGCTAGCTCCGCTCTTCGTGTGTGCCTGTGCAAAGGTTAGACGATGGAGAGAAGAGAGATTGAGATCACGGACACAGGACCCACCAAAGAAGTGAGACAACGGCCATGCACGTGTTGACGAGGCACTCCTCTACACTACTCAACGCAAGTCTTGTATAAAATCAAGTTATGGGACAAAGCAAACAACCGTTCATTTTTTCAAGCTATCGACTTACGCTTTGTAGTCCAGGTTGCCAATTCGAATCTCGTCTTTCAGATTTGTTAGTTTTAGGTCCAAATTTGATTAATGACAAGTGGGACCCCCGTGTGTTGTTCTGATATTTTAGTATAGGATGGTTTTTTTGAACAAACACTTTGCGCGGTTAGACAAGTAACAACATGAGTTACACGTATTTTGCAAGTTTACGAACAAAAATGACGGCGGCATAGAATATCACATCCACCCCGCAGCTTAGATACTATGGTGATACGAGTTTTTACACAGTTGGAAGTGAGATCCAATGGCTTGGGAGTAGTCTTTGTAATTATGCGCAATTTCCCAACTCTCCAAAGGTTTTTTTGCAAATAAAACATCCAGGCCTCATGTGTGCCGCTGCATCTTCAATCCAACGGCTCCCCGGTGCTCATATTAGGTGCTCCCCATGGCTTAATTATCCGCTACGGTGATATGAGCATCTAGGTCGTATGATCAGTGGTCAGATGGCACATGCGTAGTACTTGTACTTTCTGTGCATTTTCCAAACTCTATCAGCTGTATATTGCAAAAACATTCAAACCTCCTACTATGGGCCGTTAGATCTCAGTGAACTCGTATCACCATAGAATCTACGGTGCGGGAGCACCTCATACTCTCCCGTGCGAGAAAACATAAGGTGCTACCACAACTTGGATGCTACGGTGATACGAGCTTGGAGGTTGTTTGATCTGAGATCTAATGGCATCTGAGCAATCTTTGTGCTTGTAAGCAGTGGCCAAACTCTTTTGGGGCTTTTCTGCAAAAAACCATTCGAACCACCGAGGAGGTGTTGGGTCACAAATCCAACGCCCCCGAAGAGCTTGTATCACCAAAGCATCTAAGGTGTGGTAGCACATGATATTCTTACATACAGGAGAATATGATGTCCTCCTTCATCTTAGATGCTACGGTAATACTGACTTCGAGGTCGTTGGATATGGGATCAAAGGGCATCTAAGTAGTTTTTGTACAAATTGTGTGCAATTCTCAAACTCATCAAGGTTTCTGCAAAATATTAAGACACATCATGTGAGCTGCTATATCTCGGATCTACAAGCTCCAAGCAACTCAGACGGCATATAGCATCTAAGGTATGGGGGCACATGATATTCTCCCGGGAGGAGGGGTGGGGGTGCAAAACCAATCGGTGGTTGGGCGGTGGGGGACAAATATAATCTAAACAACCCTAAACAGAGCTCCACAATTTTATCTAAGGTCGAGGGATTGACCCCCGACAATCATAGTTCCGCCTAAACACAACATTTGCATGTACTGTAGTACTAGACTTAATATTCATGTTTCAATTTCATGTTCATTTTAAATATTGAACTAAGGACCATGCATGTCTTACATTTTACTCCCTTCGTTCCTAAATATTAGTCTTTTTAGAGGCTTCAAATGGACTGGCACATACGGATGTATATAGACATATTTTATAGTCTAGATCCACTCATTTTGCTCCGCATGTAGTCACTTGTTGAACTCTCTAAAAGACTAATATTTAGGAATAGAAGGAGTATTTTTGAATTCGTGTCATACATGCATGGTTTGGAAAAATAGATGCACTATACTTGTTGGATTGTTGTTGTGTTCGTGCGTGTATGTATGTCTGTGTGTGTGTGTGTGTGGTCATATGCTTGAAACATACAAAGTTTTCTCACCTCCATATTGTTCATCTTTTAAATTTGAATTTGCATTGGAAAACTTACTAGGGATACCACGAAATGTGAAATCCACGTTGAGATCACTATATCACAAACTCACTCTAATTCAACAACTCGTCATAAATCAATTACCACGTTGAGATTAGTATTTGCAAGGAAAATACGGGTATTGTAATACACATAGATTCGTTCGGCAATTTGAAAGGTTCCTTTCATATTCTCGAATGGTAGGACCCAACGGCGTACCAGCCAGACCTTGGCTCGTGTTGGTCCTAAAAAACCGGGCTCGTGTCCTTCGGTGGCGTGCGTGGTATGCACATTAGGCAACCCCAACCAGTCGAGCCTCGGCGTTTCAAGTCGAAATATTTGGCGGCCAGAATTCCAGCCCTAGGAAATTCCCCTCATGTCCCCGGTCCATAATGACTACCGATGAACAACGGAGGGATGCTTTAGTAACTAGACAACGTTACCTACCGTGCCGAGCACGGTTCAATTCCCTCGGTCGCTGCTTGTCAAGGTCACCCGTCAACTGCATTGCCTAGTACTACTACTACTACACCAGAATGAGCACATAATTGTGCCCGTTTGTTCGTGCCTAGTACTTGAGTTAATATATTATGCAATGCACTGGTACGGAGGGATTATCCTTTTACTCTGCATATATAACTTGTCTGAAGTCTAACTAAGCAAAATGTTTGACAAAATCCTTTCTTAAGAAATACAACAGGACAGATGTACGGCTTGAAAATTTATTACATGACGTAGGTTATGATATTGTTTCGAATCCTGGATCTTAAATTTCAGAAAATCCAAAAGTGAGCATAAATTCTTGAAACTAAGCATGGTCACGTGATATGGCGCAAATATTACTTCGTAAGGTTTTTCTTCAATTTGAGACAAGCTGCTTATGACAAGTTGCACAAATGAAGAGCCAAGGTATTTTGGAACGAAGACCTGTCACGTTAAGGCGAACACTTTCACTATTGAAACCGTGGGCGTTTACGTGCCGCCACGAGTCCCCGCTTCTCATCGGCAGGTGTCGTCCGAGCAAGCGTGTGAGTCGACAGGAGGCGTGCGAGCGCTACGCCGGCTGTCGAGGAGGCATGCGAGCATCTGCGAGCTCACCGGGAGGCGAGCCCTTTGACCAGGCTCCGCGGCCCACCGTCGTCCCAACTGCTCCCACTTTTAATGTCGTCAGTGCCGCAGTTTAAAATCAACCCCACACTACCCGTATCGCTACAATCCTCTCTCTTCCTCTCCGATTCTCCTGTCGTCTACCTCCAACTAGCCTGACCTAAACGTACGCCATGACGCATCACGATGGTCTACCCTTAGTGTTCCTGTTTCCTAAGGAAGACACCCAGCCGGAGTCTCAAGAACATAAGGCGCTTTGGGACGAGCTTGAACTAGCCTTGCAAGAAGACGCCGCGCCTGTCCCCGCTCCCGTTCGGCTCCGTCGCCCCTGCGCGCCAAATACCATCCCCGTGGCATTGATGGGCTGGGAGCCGCACATTGTCGCCGAGCTTGATCCCATGGGGTTCCATGAGGTCCCCGCCGACTTTCACGTACCCGTGTACCTGCCAGCGCATGCGCCTGCGCGTGCACTAACGCGCACGCCCGTGCCGGTTCCCGTGCACCTGCCAGCGCATGCGCCTGCGCGTGCACTAACATGCATGCCCATGCTGGTGCCTGTGCACACGAATGTCTCCGCCGCGCCGTTGACAGCGCTTCCCCAGCGGGTGCCGGTCTCCCTCGGCGGCATGGATGGCCGCCCTCGACCGCTTCCTTGCACCAACGCGATCGCCTCCTCCCGCCAGTTGACTCGCTCAAAGTCCGTAACATTTTGGCCTTCCTTGAAGCTAGGCCAACGTCTAGGAAATACGCCAACAACGGCGCCAAGACACCATTGTCGCCGTCGGTCGATGGCCGGCGACACACGTAGCACGCAGCAGGAGCTGCTTCCCACCGCGAGACGCCCCCGCCGCCGCCGCGTAATCTAAATTTGCCATGAAAAATGTTCGGATTGCCATGCTTAAATTCGAACATTTATCATTTCCGTTTATTTTATACCGATCGTCGTATAATTTAAAGTCGGAGTCAGACTGAACGAAATGTATGGTTTGCTCGATTGAATGTTCTGCTAGAGCCGTATCAAATTAAATATAAAACATCATCAAGCCACATGTATTCCTTGTCATCCAACGACCTAGACTACTTCAATGTTGAGCGCTCAACACATTTAGCGTGCAGTTAATTTCATGCCAAAAATAGTACTAATCACATGACAACACGCAAATAATATCCTAGTAGTTAATATCCGCATGCACTTAATATACTTCCAAATTAACGTGCATTGCACGTACACACTGACTAGTGCTGCTAGTACGTGAAACTGGTGCCGTGACTTGTGAACACGTCCAGATATGGTCAACGGCAACATCGCCCGCGAGTTCTTCCTGTTTGCCCGTGCGTCTAAACGCAAAAGGGGAGGAGAGAGAGAGAGCACACATGGAACCCACCAGTAAGTGAAGGCGAATAGTACTAAAAATAATATTACATGTATCCATTAATTAGGCTGTGGTAATATAAAAACATTATGTGAACAAAGGGGGTACAACAAACATTGTTATTCTATGTATGTTGCCTATTGACGTGCGGCTTGAAGGCCCGGTCGCATGTTCGATCCTCGTCCTTTATTTTTTTAATTTGTATATGGGTCCGAATTTTTTTCATGACATGTGGGCCCCTCGGTGTTTAGTTTGTAGCACTTTAATTTGTGGGTCAAAATTTGTTCCATTCCAAGTGGACTATCGGTGTGTAGTTTTGTAGCTTATTTATAATAATTAAAGAGAACAACATAGTTTTTTCAATAATAACATGGTGCGACGTTGAAGGCGAGAAATGACGTGCGAGAGAGCGATGACCGAGCCAGAGGGAAATCAACTAGGGGAGTTGCGTGGGTTGCAATGGTGTTTGGAGTAGTTGTGGGCCGAATGCTACGAAAATATAATCTAAACTGACCGGAATAAATGCCTACAAAAATTAATCCAAGGTTGGAGTGCCCCTCGCAATGTAAATAGCTCCGGCTTTGCGAGGGATGGAGAGGTAGTAGCTTCAACGCGTGGAATATACGGTGTGAGAAAGCGAGGTCAATCGAGAGACATATACATAGAGAGACAAAGTGAGTGTGGTCCAACATTCATTGAACAAATATATATGCTCTGGAGAGGTATTGTCCGATTGAGCTTTTTGGCAAGGGTGAGGGCTGTAAGATAGAGCTTGAGAGATGATCCGATCCTGACGTGTAGATATATTTTGTGCGTGGGATGAAGCAAGGTCAACCGATCACATAGGGTCGCCGTGCGATCCAAAGAGTGAGACGGGTTGGAGAGAGTGACCTAGATAGACGATGTGCGTGAGAGTATACAATGTGAATAGGTCGAATTGGGTTCAAACATGGTGATATATCGTTTTTGTCCGAGAAAGAGCGAGGTAAATCGAGACATACGGAGAGAGAGAGAGAGAGAGATTGAGTGAGCGTGGCCCACCATGAGGTCGAAAGAGTGGCGGCGGCTTGGATTGACTGACCTAGATAGACAATCTGCGTGAGAGAGTATAGAGTGTGTCGATCGAGGCCCGGACAGGGAGATATATCATTTGTGTGTGAAAGAAAACAAGGTTAAACGAGACTCAGATAAAGAGAGCAAGATTGAGCGAGTGTGGCCCGCCGTGCGGAAGAAAGAGTGAGACAGTCTCGAGGGAGTGACCTAGATATACAACGTGCGTGCGTGCGCACGAGAGGTTGGGGGGCTAGATAGGCAATGCATGTATTTAGCGCGACAGGGTGAGAGGGAGATGGGGTGAGAGAGAGAGCTCGGCATGGGGTGCAATGGCGGGTGTGTGAGGTAAATACATTTGGTAACAGAGTGGAAAAAGGGGTTGTGTAGTTGAGAGACTTAGAGATCGAAACATGGAGATAAATAATGAATGTGTGTTGGAAACCGATAGCTTCCTAAGGTGGTTAGGAGAGGAAAATTGGCCGATACAGGAAGTATGTAGCGTTTGTGCGGGGGAGGGGATGGGGGGGCTAATTCAAATAGCTAACTACGTGACACACACTCTAATTCAAATAGCTAACTACGTGACACACACTCTAATTCAAATAACTAATTATGTGACACACACTCTAATCCACGTTAGCGTGGGTACCGTTTCAATTTTTTTTCAAATAACTCCTCATTAATTAATTTATAGTACTCCCTCTGTTCACTTTTATAGGAACTTGAAGACATTTCAGACAATGTGCAAAATAGTTCATTTTAAGTTGTCTAAAACGACTTACAAAAGTGAACGGATGGAGTATCTCGTTTCGAATGACTAATTATTGCAAGGAAAACACGGGCATGGTAATACATATAGATTCATTTACAAATGAAAGAAGATTCGTTTGCATTCTCAAATGTAGGCGCACCAGGCAGACCAGGGTCATGTCGGTGGGCCGCTTGATTGCCTTAAAGGCAACTGCCTTTGGGTCACTGACATGTGGGCCAGCAACCTATTGGGCCCACATGTCATGGACACAAAGGCATGTGCCTTAAGGCACCGAAGCATAGTCATGTCGGGGTGTTCGTGTGTGTCGGACGGACGCGTAGCACCCAGCCACCCACCCCCCTCCCCCCCAAAAAAAGGACGACGACAATATAAGTTCGCGCTTCCACGTTTCGGATTGAAATATCTGGTGGCCCCAATTCCAGCCCTGCAAAATCTCTCTTTTCCACCGTCCCGTTCCGCGCCCAGATTGCTCAAATCCCTAATTCGCCGCCAACCCTCGAATCGCCCCTCGTCTCGTCTCTCTCCCCACCGTTCCCCTCCTCTGTGCCGGACGATGACGACGAAGACGACGGTCGCGCTTCACCACCGCACCGGAGCTACCTCATCTCCGCCCTCGTCCACCGCACTGGGTGGTCCACCGACAACGTCGGCCGCCGCAGCCGATGTGCCTCACAGACACCGAGTTCCACCGCATCAGGTGCGCTTCATCGACGCCGTCTCCTAGCTCACCAGGGCTACTTCACCGAGCACATCGTCGCACCTCCGCCCCCCGAGGCCGTTGGGGCTTCATCAACGGTCTCGTTCACCGCATCGTAGCGCTCCGCTGCCACTCAAGATCTGCATCCGTGCGCGGCCAGCCAACACCAGCGCATCACTCTCAACGGCTCTGAAGTGGCCCGCACTCTAGCTAGGCGAGCATGCCCAAACGCCGACCCGAACTAGGTATCCACACATCACTCCCTTGTGCACTGTTCCGACGATGTTTGGATATCCTTTCACTGCTCTCTTAGCTTACACGCCTATGCAACTCTGACTTTATCTCTTATTTCTTCTAGAGATATCATCTGAAACAAGAAAATCCATTTTTAGCGAAGCATGGCGGCGCTTCTGGGATCTGGTACACATCCCGCACACCCATATAACCTTGTAAGTATCATCCTCGGTACAACATCAAGGTCGATTCCTATTATTTGATCAACCATTAGCCGTGTCAAAAATGCGAGGGGATGCAAGGAGCACAAGGCTTGCACATCCAAGCAAGTGGTACCATGGACTTGTACATGGAACATCCCAAGCGCAAGCAGAGCTGCGATGAGCACAGCCAACGAGCTAGCATAAGTCCTTGCATTTCATTTAATTCATCTTGGCATTCGTGTATGATTTGTGTGCGATGGCTGATCCACGAATTCAAGTTACAAGGCGAACATTTAACTTAAAAAATACGAAGGCACTTGCACTCCGAAATCAACATAACTTGAGAAATGTGAAGCTACATGCACTTTGAAAACCAGCTAATGATCCAAAGTA
This sequence comes from Aegilops bicornis, assembly GCA_021605145.1. Classification (NCBI taxonomy): domain Eukaryota; kingdom Viridiplantae; phylum Streptophyta; class Magnoliopsida; order Poales; family Poaceae; genus Aegilops; species Aegilops bicornis. Next base: position 145,465,073 of record CM038669.1, read on the forward strand.
GTTCAGATTATAAACACTAAATGATGCAAGCACCAAAAACACAAAATGCAACATGGTGTACAAGGACTACAAACATGGTATGTACACCTTGAATTATTCGTTCTCTGGCTGAAAATATCGAAGTGTAATTGCACGTATAACCGGTCATAAACTGCATATCAATATATCTATCCTGCACAAGTATGCCAATAGTTTCAAACAACAGATTAGAAAAGTATTTATGCTATGTTGTCATGATACGGGGACTTTCTGGTAGATGGCCTCGACGTTTCCTCAAGCTATGAAAATGCACTATAATTTGCTTGTCATCTATGCCTGCAAATCTCTGTCTCTCTCAACATAGTAGATAATCATTAGACACTAAATCCTTCAATGAGCTTGCAAAATGCTTACATTAGATACCTCATTAGACACTATATGTTCATCACCAGGAGCATGTAAAATGTTTGCATCAAATCCTTCATTAGCAGTCTATTCATTAGACACTTCAGGCTCAACAACAACATGAGCTTATATGTTTGCACCGGAAACTTGATTAGATACATCAGATTCAGTCGATTCGGTATTGATTGGGGAGTTATAAAATAAGTAGAAATTGGTTTCATTTTCTCATAGATTCCCTACATACTAGCAGTTTTACAACACCATCAGGTTTAACTATTGGCCAGAAATTGAAGAGTTGAATTAGATATAATCAGGGATGTGATGTACCTGCTCGTTGCACATGCTACTCTTGCAAGCTGCGACTGTCCGTTTGTGCAAGCTCGATGCCATGCCCGTGCCGCCGCCGCTACCTCCCATGCAGGCTACACCCAGGGTTGGATCTTCATATTCTTGTCCTTCCGTTTGCTTGAAGCCCGGCGACCGCCCTCCAACGAGGTTGCGAGGAAGTGCTGTGTCATTCTGTCCAGCGGCGGCTAGGTTAGGAGCGAACCAGACTGGAGGCTGGAGCGAATGAATTGGGATTTTTCATGTTGTCGATCGATATGGGAGGCGCTCATTTGGGCCGCGAGCCTGCTATAGGGCCTGCCTTGCACTTATGTTATTGGCCCATCCAAATTGAAACATTTTTATTCATTTTTTACATTGCACTGCTCGTGCGTTGGGGACGAACAAAACTAGCATGGGCCAACTGGACGACTCAAACTAGGTGCACACTTTCCGACCACACGAGGTGGCCGCCCATACCAGCCCCTATGGTGGCGTCGCCCCTTTTGCGTGTATGATTGGATGGTCAAAATATTCCGATGGCGCTTTTGATTTACCCAGAATGGTTGAATTGCTTGTTTCTATGAACTGAGTTCGCCAATAATGTGAAGGATGCCAGTCTTTTCATCCTATTGTAGATTGCTTAGATCTCGATATGCTAAAAGTAATCGCATGAAATATACAGTAAAAGCCAGTGTGATGTGTTTGGCTACAACTAGTCTGACTACACGTCCTCATATAACATATCAAGGATGCACCATCTTACCAGATTAAGCATTCGACTTACCCATGCGGTGTCTTTGGGAAGAAAGAAGTATTGGGACTAGCGTATCCAAGCAAGCTGATGCCATGGACTCCTTCGTACAACCTTGTAAGCAAAAAAGAAGTTGCAGTGTGCTGTACAAAGAACTAGCGTAAGTTCGGTTACACCTTCTCGGAATTTTAGTTAGCCACTTATTGCAAAATTGTTCAATTACGTTGCTTGGCTTAATTTAGTTTGCTACAGATTACATAATGGAACGGCATTTTAATCATATTATAGACTGCGCCTATCTATGTGTTTGATACTTACTATTAAGAATTACCTACTTGCCTTAACTTAAATATCTACTTGTTTGTTTAACTGCTTTGCTGTCAGCGGGTTACAATGATGTTAATAACTAATTTTCAGCATCCAATTGAAACTCTTTAATTCCTGGTTTGTTTAACTGGTTTGCTGTTATAACTCCCAGTTGAGATGTTTTGCTAACTTCAACTTTTCTGAATCCAATCGGAACTTTAATGGCAAAACATGTTAGCCCAAGATCAAAGAGCGAGGTCCCCATGGACGTTGCATCATCCCACAGCAGTGGCACCGGCCCAATCGTGCATTATGAATTGCCAACTGCTGATGCTCTAGAGGCTAAACTAGTGGTAGAAAGAGATTCTGCTTCTACACTTAGAGATGAAGTTGACATGTTGAGGAAGCAAACAGCACAATCACAACCAGTACTCAAGACAACCATTAAATATTTGGTGGATTTCAAAAGCGAAGCAAAATTTGAGGTGACCAGATTGTTAAGGTCCTGAAGGAAAAAAGGAAATTAAATTCCTACTTGGTAAATCGTAGGTGAAATGTTCTTTCCATAGTTGAATAACCTTTGTGTCGTATGTTCATGTAATCAATCAAACCATTTGTTTTAGAGATCATATAATTATTGTTTTTCGTTTTTTGGTTTGTAATTTTATTTGAGCACAAGTCTGTATTAATTGATAAGACACAGAGACATTTCATTTGGATTGTTGTGCCAGACCTACAAATATGCCAATCGGGCTGAATGTGCATTCAGCAATAGTAGTAGTATAGATGGACCATAAATGGCACGCATCGGAAAGGGCCAAGATGTTGGCTAAAAAAAGGATGTTGTTGTAGCCAAAAAAGTACAATGGTTGGCTTATGTATGTTAGTTGATATTATTGATCCATATACTCTATAAGTGTTTATATATGCATTAGTTCTATACATTCTTGGTTGATTGAATCGGTATTTGAATCTTGATACATCGCTTGTGTACATATCTAAATGGGAGTACACATTATGTTGCGTGTGACATTTGAGTTGGACATGAAGTGTTCCAAATATTCGAATTCACCTTAAACTGGATTTTAGCTTCTGAATTTGAGTATCGGCATTTGTAAACCATATTCATATATGACGAAGGAATACATCTTTGTCGTCCTTTTGAAGATATATAAAAACACATAGAATGATTTATAAAGATTCATATAGGAATACAAAATGGATTCAAATTTAGTTGCCGAGTAAACGTGGATGCTTATTGTCCCAAAATTCGAAAGAAGCAGCAAAATGTCCACTCCCACGTCGACTGCCCAAAGCCAAGTGTTTGGGAGATGGAAATTACTGTCTACCCATTACACGGACAATCCATCGGCCCGATTTCCACTGCTCTAAACAGGGGTAGGTTAGTAACTTCAATTAGACGTGACACGACCGCCTCTGAGCCCATTCCGACACGGTGGGCGTCAAACATGGGCGGCAAAACTCATTTGATTCAAGCTCGTCTGAAAGGCCTCTGTTTCTCCATCCATTCCCCGTTCATACACGGTGGGCGGCAAAACAAACTCGACTCGGCCGAAATCGATGTAGGCAAATATTTTCAATTGGGGCAGGTTTGTAACTTCACTCATACGTGACACAACCGCCCTACCTGTCAGCCCCATTCATACACCATGGGCGCCAACCATGGGCGCCAACCACCCTCTCCTCGCCCAAAATCGCTGTGGGCAAATATTGGCGAGATGCGATATTACCGTCCTATCCCCAACCGATGAGACGTCCAAATTTTAAACGGGGGCTAAGTTTGTAACTTTCCCATATTTCAGACAGGCGCGTCCCAAAAACATGATTCCTCGTACCTCTCCCTCCATTTTCCCATTCATACACTGTCCGCGCTAGAACACCCCATCCCCACACCAGCCTCCGTCCGCCACCCCATCCATCGCCGCCGTCCTCCACCACATCCATCGCCACCGTCCTCCACCATGCTTTGGGCGCCTACCAAGACCGCATCGTCACTTTGCTAGAGATGGGCGTTTCTCATCCACGGTGATGGACCAATAGCCTTGCATCGCGTCCTCTCGCTTCATCGGCTGTCGTCCTCTTTGCCGGGCCGCTCACACGACCTTCTCTTTCACCGCATAGCAGGACTTATCCCCGATGCACCCGTCTACCATCGCAGATCTGCTTCAACGCCACCGACAGCCATCGCACCCCGATGCCTACAGCGCCGCAAGAGAGGTGGTACTTCATATCTCCTCATCTTTTTATCTCAACCGGAAAATAGATCTTAACTTGGTTACTCTACTTTCTTTTCAGCTCTTAGAATTTAGTTCTTAGTTCAAGCAAACAATGGATGCTAAATATCATTTCTCCGGTTTGCGACTTCCAATCTGCCATGGCACAGCCATAATACGGTTTAATTGATCATGCTTAGGGTTTAATTGATCATGTTGGTTCCGTGGTGGTTTCTTTAATAGAAATTGGAGGAAACCCTCTTTTGCTAAAAAATATGCTTAGAGTTTCCCCTTTTATGGTCACTATACGATTAGAATACGTGCTTCGTGTCATAATAACATTGCTCCACCCATCAAGCTAAACAAGCTTAGTTGTTCAAATACGAATATGATATTATTAAAACAGAGTTGTTTAATTGGTCAGCTAAATGTTCCTAAATTAGTTTTGAAAATGCATGTTCGCCGCTCGGGTGTGTATCTCTACAAGGTGCCCACGGTGGGCCGGCCCACCCTGGGATTTTGGGTCGTCCCAGGCCCCGATTCCCCTCTGTTCTGCTGCGCGCTTCCGATCTCTACTCGCCCCCAGCCGCCTGCCTCGCCGGCGACTTGCCGTCCCCGGACGGCATGACTCTAGGAGGAGACGCCGGACTAACAGGAGGTCAGGAGCCGCTCGCCCAAGAGCATCACGCTGCAGGCGCCGCCGTGCCTACCTTCCCAGTCCGTTCAGGGCTCAGGCGTGCAGCACCCACCAAGCCTACCCGATTTATCCTGAGATACGTCCTCAACACTCAGCAGCCACTCCTCATCACCCATTTTCTAATTGATTCATTACTCATTAGGCAGGACTATCATTAGGGTTTGTTGTGTAGTTAGTGCTACCTACACTTAATGGTTCAGTTGTATTTTGGTAATCTTTAGTACCTCTAAAGTTCACAGGGTTTTCAAAATTCCGGCCCTCGGAATAGAAACTAGTCATTTTGGATTGTTGGTCGTAGTGACATTGACCCAGATTACTACTGCAAGCCAGGTTTGTTGACAATTTTTCTTGTCTTTCTTACTCATTCGATATAATATCCAATTATTCACGTCGATTAGTTGCAAACAATAAGTGCTAGACAAACTTCTTCATTCAGATTTTGGGACGGTCTCTTCTACTGCGATTACAATTCTGCATACTTGTCCTAGTAAGCTCACAAGTAAATGATTGATTCACTACATCTATGCTTGCCTTGTCATATTTGTTGTCAATATTCTTTTAGGGTGGACCAGCCTGTTTCTAAATACTGGAACCGTAGACATGAGTGAATAGTATTTCTCTATGTGATCTCTTCCATCATGTGTGGGTAACGAACACTGCATTGTATAAAAAGGAAGTGTCATTTCCAGCTTTTACATAGGTTTCGATCTTTTACATGGAATACTATCTGCCTACTTGCTTTGTGTCGCACTACCAACACTCCACCCTTGAAGCTAAACATTACGCCACTCATAATTTCTTAGTTTATTTGTTCAAATACAAATTTCATATGATTCTAATGTTCCTACTTCAGTTTTGAAATGTGTGCCAGCCTGTTATAGAGACATAAGGGGTTTGTATTTCTGTGTGTGGTCTGGTCAGCATGATTGGGGAGGTGAACTTTGCATATGCAGGCGATTATCGGGAGACACCCTTCGATTTGAATCCACAATGCATTCCACAGATAATCTGACTACTTTTTATGTTTTCATGAATCTCAGATTCTGAATAGCATCATAATGATTATGAGCTTGCGGCGCATGAAAAGAATAAAGCGTAACAATGCCATGGTTGTCAAACTTGGCATTAAGGGACTGAAATCAAGTCTGGATGCAATGCAATGCAAATGCTCTCCACCTCTGATTCATGCTCAAAATATGATCCTAATGATGATTACGAGCTAGAGGGAGACCTAAGTCAATGTATCTCCCTCTTTGGAGGAGTCGAGGAAGATGCCCTATCTTATTCACCCATCAAGGTACTTGCTCTAACTTTCCAAGGTTACATTGCTCGCACATATCTTGCAACTGATGCTTTGCATTGCTTCTACTTTGTTGAACTGCCATTAGCTTAGTTTACACATAGTGTATGTGAATACGAACTGCCTATCCATTTTCAGTACATATTACATCTGTCATCATACCATATTTATCCATTCAAATGATGTTCTTGTGTATCAGACGTTCAAAAGGAAGAGGGCGATTGCTGATCATGGAGGAGCACAAGCAAAGTATTTGGAAAAGGTAGTGGCGGTGATAAATCAAATAGCCCATTAGGTGTAGTTGCAATATCACACGACCCACAAAATACCCCAACTCTAGCAGACTCTAGCCCTACTACACTTTGGTCATTTACGGTGCCCCAACTCGTGAGACCCCAAGCTGGAGCAAAGCGGTATGATTATGCCGATTGACATAACACCAATTTGTCTGACGCAAAACCCCATTCCCGCAAAGAGTACACCAAATCCGATTGCCAAATCCCTTTTCGAACCGTAGAGAGCCCCAATTGCAGCAAATAGAACCCTGTTCCATTTCTTCCCGATTTAGAAGACGAAGCTTATGTTGTTGTCGGGAACTTTGTGTGCATCTTTCCTTCATGGAAAGATTATACCGCATGAACGTAACAATTTCCAGTCTTCCTCGCAACTTACGTGTAAGTAATGTACTAATGTTATTCATGGTCATTCTGCATATGTTTGTCTTGACGAAGACACAAGATTTCATTCTTTTAAATAGGCGAGGAGCAAACTGGATTGTGATGACGAGCAAGGGTTGGTTGCGCTTTTCAAGCACTCGTTGATGAAGTATCGTTCCTACCTGAGGTAAGCGCACTTCAATGCAAGCCTCTGAATGAAATTTCTGTAAAGTCTCTGGTGCTACATTTATCCGACGGTGACTGGAATAATCTTGTTACACATTGGTCTCGGCTGCAGCGTAAGGTACTGTCTATGATATCACATCACAATTTGAACTACGTTTCTGAATTTGCCTTAATGTCTCACTTGTATGAAATCTGTTAGCAGAAGAACATTAATTCTCAAGGGACCACAGAATCTCGCAACTATACTGCACACTGCATTGCTCTCGTGAGTACCTCTTTCCCTGTATGACCATACTTACTTTCATAGCTGTTTGATTATGTAGCATCACTGCACATGTTAGCCTCATAATCGTCCATTTGGTGGACATTATAAGATCCGTATGGACTCTTACATAAATTTAGAATCAATCCAATGCTTTTGAAGAGGTTTAGCTCTGCAGTCCTCTTGTAAGGACTGAACGTGGTCTATCATTGTACTTACATTAACAGCTACTCCCTCTATCCCATAATATAAGAGCGTTTTTATACAGTACACCGGTGTTCAAAACACTCTTGTATTATGGGAAGAGGGATTGTTCATTTTGTAGCATTCTCGCATCTTATCTCCCTCGCCCACCATTTACTAAAAAGATCAGATCTATATTTAATCTTACCAACAAGTAGAATACTCGAGACAATGCCGGTGTAGAAGTGTAGCCCATTGCTCTTGTACATTTTGTCCTGTAACGCTTGTACTTCCAGGGATTGGTAGTTGATTATGTAGCATCAATCTGCATCTTATCTTCATTATCCTCTATCCCTTCCAGTATTATCATATCTATAATTACTCTCTATAATATGTAGAGTACATCCTCGAGCCAAAAAGAGGTTGATCCCCTTCATTCGCCAAGAGAATGATCTTCACTTCGCGGGAACAACAAAAACCACCATATCGCTCTTTCCTTTCTTCGGTGCTACCTTCTTTGATTCTGTGCTAAAATTCTTGAGTTATCCTTCCCTTGATATGGAGAAGGGCATTATAAAGCCGGTGTTAACTGTTAATGTAAGTCAGTCCTTCTAAAGCCTTTATCCTCAACTGCTGTTTAATTTGCTCATACTCCCTATCGTTTTCTTTGTTTAGTTTCTTTGTTTCTACCAAAATGCATGTTCGTAAGAACCGTAAGTTCTAAGTTTTACTTGTAAAACAAAATTCCTTATTCATACCATGCACATTACTTAATACTCCCTATATGTATGCTTGTTTTTGTGGATCTATAATCCAGTGTGTGGTGAAGCAGCCCACGTTTGCACGTTGTCATCTCCTGTTTTATCTTACTGATGTGGCTGATGATATGAACAACATGCCATGCACATTATGCAAAATAGATACAATGATTTTCTTTGCCCTTCATCTATGCTTGTTATGTTGACATGGTAATCCAGTAGTGTGGTGAAGCTCCCCGCATTATGAACAATGCCAAATTATGCTATTGATATTTTGAACTTACTCTTTATTTTCTAATTTGAAATTGGATAGAATTGACAAAATAGTTATCAGCTTTGTTTATACACGTGCAAAACCTGTCATCTCTCTGCTTTGTTTCAGGGTGATATGCCTGATGGCATGCACAAGTCTGCTGAAGGTTGTGAGACAAACCCAACATATATTGCAGCAAAGAAGGAAAACATCTTGAAGATAGCGAGACAACCCCAAAGTCTTGTCTTGATGCAGTGTTCAAGTTACTTGAGACTAACAGTCAGACAAGCTCACAGAATTCATTGTGTGAATCAGTTCGACTTCTTCAGTCCAAGTTCTAGCAGAAAGGCATTCTGCAACTCAACTTCGACTTGAAGTCCTATCTCTAAGAAAGATTGCGGAGAACACCAATGAGAACCTCATCGCTAAACAGCTACACCTGGTAGCTATGACCGACATGCTAGGCGGTCTCACAGCCTTGCTTTCAATGACTTATGCAGTTCCCCGCAAGGCTAACTCTTCTTGAACTGTCTTGGAAGTGGTCTCAGTTCAGTATTATTTTGTTACACTGCAATGGTGCCCAGTTTTTGTAATCTGCTTCTTCGTTGCGCTTTATGATCACTAGTGGCGAACTTCAATGCCCAGTGGATGTAATATACCTTAGATCCTTTATTGTATAGTGTAGGTTTATTCTTAGTTACTATGCTGTAATTTCTTTATTGTATATAGTAGGTTTCTTCTTAATTCCTACTAGTTACTTCCATCATTCGCTATCTGAAAAAAAATCAGATGTAGTCGACCGGACGGAAACATTCGACTCTAACGGGCCAGGTTTTTAGCGGGCCACAATTGGGCCGGCCTGCGTCTTTCTTGGGCCAATACAATGATTGGGGCCTTCACACATTGCGCCAGGCCCAAACTTACATCGGCCTATATTTTAGTTGGGCCTTTTGTCGACCAGTAACTTAGTTTGGCCCAGTGGCGTTGGGCCATTAACGAGCTGAATATTGTACTAAGCTTTATTACGGTGAGATGAAACCACGGGCCTTTAGCAGGCCAAAATGCATGTTGGGCCTCAATTTTCACTAGTCGTCGACGGGCCTTGACAGCGAAATGTAGACCGGCTGTTTTGGGCCCGATTAGCTCACGGCCGTTACCAGGCGAAACATATCTCGGGCCTTAGTTGGCCCACTGATATCATGGGCCTTTAAGAGGCCGAAAGCTTAGCAAAGGCATCAACGGGCCGAATTACGCGACAGGCCTTTAACAGGCCCAAAGTCACACTGGGCTTAACTGTTGCCACCTTTAGCACGGGCCGTTAGTGGGCCCGATGTCCCGTCGGACCATATATGGCCCATGGGCAGCACGGGCCATTCCCAGGCCGAAAGTCACACCGGGCTATAATGGGCCCATGTCTACATCAGGCCTCTAACATGCCAAAAGTCACTGGGCTGTAGTTGGGCCCAAATATTCAGCGAACAATTAACGGGCCAGATCTGGCTTCGGGCCTCAAATGGGCCCAAATATTGGGCAAAAAATTAACGGGCCAGATCTGGCTTCAGGCTGTAAATGGGCCCAAATATTGGGCGAACAATTAACGGGCCAGATCTGGCTTCGGGCCGTAAATGGGCCTTTATTAAGCAGGCCGTTATTGGGCTGGCCCACTAGTACCTGATTAAGTCCTACGGGCCTTTGACTAGGCCGGCCTTTTTAACCTATATGGGCCTCTGTTGGGCCCAGCCACGTGTCGACGTATCATAGGCATGTCTCCTCCAATGGACGGCGACATCTCGGCCCATCGACGAGCCGACAGGTGTTCCTTCTTCCAATCAGAATTTTACATGTGGAAATTTCCCATTGGTCGTACTGTTAACGGGTTATCGGATCCGAAATCCGACCCGATAGCTTAACGGCGTTCCGTTACGGTGGATGCCACGTGTCGGTCACCCTTGACGAAAGCACTTCTGTGACGCGCGATTTATCGTCATGGAAGTGGACACTTCCGTGATGATAATTTTGGTAATGTCATGGAACACTTCTACGACATCACAGGTATGACTATCTTGATTATGTCATAAAATCGTCATGGATGTACATGCATGACAAAAAACGTGACCTACTGTGACAAACACATATCATCACGGAAGTGTATTTTTTTTGTAGTGAAGCGGTCATCGAGGAACTGATGGGTGGCATGAGGAAGCTCCGGATCGGCGCGAAAGGTGGAGGTGGAGGACTCCGTGGCTACTTTCATGCTATGTCGCGAGGAATTGAAGGAGTTGGAGGATTTCGCTGCCTGGCGATCCATCGACGAGTAGAGACAGTAGCGACCCAGATCTTTGTTTGCAATTTCCTTCTTCTCTTGCCCCCGTGTCTCCCGGGCTTTGCCACATGTGGAATTTTAAATTATCCGGAATATGTAAGACAATTATTATCTGCGCCATTGTAAGTTGGTCGTCGTATTATTCATTGCCATTTTATTTGTGGTCGTATTATCCACTTCCCTATGTGGAAATTTAAATTAGGGCGGAATACGACTTGAAAACATGAACAAAGCAAATGATGCCATGGGATCACAAGAAAACACCCTCTGTCTAGGTGCTTTAATTAACCCATTAATGGAGAAGTTGTGAGCGAGGCAGGCGGCGGCTGGTGCATGGAGGTCAAAGAGCTCGCTTCCCGGTGAGCATGGGCGGCCTTGCTGCTCGCATGTGTCCCGTCGAGCCTGCGAGGTGGACAGGATGCACGCATCCCGTCGAGCCTGCACGGCGGACTGCTCGCACACGTCCTGTTGAGCCTGTATGTCGGACTTCTCGCGCTTGTCCCGTCTAATCAAACAGCTACTCGCACGCCATCGAGTATGGTTAAATTTCGACATGGTTAATATAATACGACCTTTTGCGATATTAACGTGTCAACTTTTTGTTCCAAAAAGGACTTCGTTGGCTACTATTGTGTGTGCCTCTTCTCAAACTGGACGATTTTTTTACCACGGCATATATGTGCCATGTCATGAAACCATGCCAAGTTTCATGTTTTTTGGGTGACTTTTTGATTTACTGGGATTTAAAAACCGAGATTCTCAATGTTTCGAGACGACGACAAGTTTGTAATTCATTACCATTCCTTAAATGAGACCTAAACATGCACCCAATGACACATGTAAGATTTCCCACCCATTTTGTTTCACTGGAGCATGTGGTTGTAGTTCAAATTTGAATTATGGACTACATTAAATGCATAGAAAACTTAGAAATCAGTAATATATATACAATGGCCAAACGAACCCTGGACAGTTTCAAATTTCAGCCCGATACTCCTGTTATTCTATGTTGCCTGTAGAAAACAAAGATCAAGGCGAGAAGAGTTAGTGATTATCATTTCACCCACAAGAGGGGCATGTTTCCCTACCGGAAACACGAGGGTTGCGATAGGTTCCGGTTAGTAAAAGGCTTGTAATATAGCTTCGCCCAAATTGGACAATTATATGTACCATGTAGTGACACCATGCCAAGTTTCATCATTTCCTGGTGAGTTTTGGATTTACAGAGATTTTAAAAACCGAGATTCGCAATGTTTGTGGCCAAGACAGGACGGCGAGGCGGTTGAATTCGTTCCCATACGTTCCATGGGACCTAAACATGCACCCCAAGAAAACATGTACATTTTTTCTAGCCATTTTGGTGCACTGGAGCATGTATTTGTAGTTCGGATTTGAATTATGGATTCCTAGAAAGCTCAATTAATGAATAAAAAAGGTCAAACGAACCCTGAATAATTTCAAAGTTCAGCGCGAATCTCCAGTTGTTCCGTGTCACGTGTAGAAGAAAATACGAGGCTATAAGAGGGAGCGATTATCGTTTGGCCCACAAGGGGACACGTTTCCCTATCAAAACCACGAGGGTTCTTGTGACAGGCTCCAGTTTGTAAGAGGTTTGTAATAAAGCTTGGCCCAAATTGGCAATGTTTTTACCATGACACATATGTGCCATGACGTGACACCATGCTACCTTTGATGACTTTCTGGTGAGTTTAGGATTTATGGGGGCTTAAAAAACCGAGATTTGAAATGTTTGAGGACGAGCCAGGACATCGGTACGATTGTAATTCGTTCCCATTCCTGGCATGAGACCTAAACATGCACCCAGGTATACATGTATAATTTTTCTAGCCATTTTGGTGAACTGGAGCATGTATTTGTAGTTCAGATTTGAATTATGGACATTAAATGCCTAGGAAACTCAATTAGTGTATAAAAAGGCCAAACGAACCTTGAATAAGTCTAAATTTCAGCACGGATATGATGTCGTTCCATTTTCCCATGGAAGAAAATACAAGGTGAAAAGAGGCAGTGATTATGTTTCGCCCACAAGGGGAACAAGTTTCCCTATCGGAACCACGAGGCTTCTTTGAGAGAAGCTCCGATTTTTGTATGAGGTTTCTAATAAAGCTTGGCCCAAATTGGACAATGTTTTTACCACGACATATATGTGCCATGACGTGACACCATGCCACCTTTCATGACTTTCTGGTGAGTTTATTATTTATGGGGACTTAAAAACTGAGATTCGAAATATTTGAGGACGAGCCATGACACCGGTACGGTTGTAATTCGTTCCCATTCCTGGAATTGGACCTAAACATGCACCCAAGGACACATGTATAATTTTTCTATCCATTTTGGTGAACTGGAGCATGTATTTGTAGTTCAGGTTTGAATTATGGGCACTAAATGCCTAGGAAACTCAATTAGTGTATAAAAAGGCCAAACGAACCCTGAATAAGTCTAAATTTCAGCACAGATATCCTGTCGTTCCATGTTGCCTGTAGAAGAAAATACAAGGAGAAAAGCGGCAGTGATTACGTTTCGCCCACAAGGGGGACACATTTCCCTATCGGAACCACGAGGCTTCTTTGAGAGAAGCTCCGGTTTGTAAGAGGCTTGTAATAAAACTTGCGCGACAATGGAAGAAAAATATTCCTCGACAAATAAGTGCCATGTCGTGACACCATGCCGAGTTTCATGATTTTTGGCTTGGTTTTGGATTTACGAGGATTTAAAAACCGAGATTCTTCTCACAAAATGTTTTCAAATAGCACACAGTTCAGTCACGAAAGCCGATATTCAATGAAAACTTTGTGGAAACCATATTTTAAAGTTCCATAAAAATCTGAAAAAAATGTGGGATGTTAAGAAGGTGATGTTTTATTGCGACACAAAATTTCAAGTTGAAAAACATTACGAGATGTGAGCTATGAAAAAGACAAATTTATCCCTGAATAGTGACATTACTATACGGCACTATTCAATGCTGATTTTGTCTTTTTCATAGCTCACATCTCGTAATGTGTTTCAACTTGAAATTTCGTGTGGCAAGAAAACATCATCCTCTTAACATCTCGCATTTTTTCAATATTTTTTGAAAATTCAAAACATCTTTTTCTCATGGTTTTCACCGGTTTCCACCGAATGTTGGTTTCCGTATGATATTCCCCCTGCTGCGCGCGTGATCTGAGTCGTGCATTCAGATTGGCCAGAACCCAAACCCCACGGATTGTACGTCTCCACCGTTGGATTCTCCTTGATTGAATGATGATCCTCATCCCTTTTGACAGCACATGTAAATGTTTTCAAATATCCCCTAAAAATGTTTTAGAATAGCACACGGTTCACACACGAAAGCCGTGTGCCTACCAAACTGTGGCCGATGACCCCCCCTTTGATGCGCGCGCGATCTGAGTCATGCATTCTGATTGGCCAGAACCCAAACCCCACGGATCATACATGTGCACCTTTCGATGCTCCCAGATTAAACGGCAACCCTGAGCCCTTTGGACAGCGTGAAACGCCTTAATGGCAAGGAGGCAATTCTTATCAGCAAGGGCCGGCTTCCCATCCGCTAGCCTAGTCGAATAGAACGCAGAAGTTAAGCGTGCTCGGGCTGGAGTAGTCCAAGAATGGGTGACCCGGTGGGAAGTTGCATATCTCAATCTATCATGGCAATTATATAAACCTTGGGATCCTTGTTTTGCTAATTTGTAGACTATGTTTTTATGGTTATTTTTTGCTCTAAAAAATTAAAGAATGATTGACCGGACTTGTCATGGCGATTATATAAACCTACTATGTTTTATGGGTTATTTTTTCCTCTAAAAAATTAAAGAATGATTGACTTGACCTGTATGGCGATTATATAAACCTTTTTCAGGTTGCATGCAGGGTATAGGGGGCAGGGTGTTCTTCTCGAGCATGTCTCCCTTGTGCGGCTTATAGACGCGACACATATTTGTGCGCTCGTTGAGGTATATATACTATCCTTTACCGACAATTAGGGGCCCCACACAGTCTATCCCTTTGACCCAGAACGAGAAGGGTTTGACCATTATGGTTTCCTATTGATACTAGTAAGGTACACGTGCATTGCACACATGGGATTTGGTAACCAAATTATGAATAAATACCACACTATAGCATGTAAGCTTTGAGTCATATATGCATGATGTAGATGTTCGTTTAATTCTTATAGTTCATCTCATCCAAAATCAATTATTTTTATAAAAAAAATCTAAATCTATTTTAAGATTCATGGAATTGTGTATTGGAAAGGTAAAAACAACAAGTGACAATTCATTAAGAAAAAAATGGTTTGGGCAATTAAGATATGGATGATTCTAGTGAACAAAGGAGAAGTGCTTGCGTGTTTGAGGTTTGTGCATTATGCTTAAGTTCAACCATGGAGTCTTTTAGATTGTACATGCATGTGGCAGAATCTGGTGGAATGTTGATGATATCCAACGGTCAGTAGTGCTCCGATTTGCCATCTCTGTACCGTTAGATTGGCTTCATCCAACGACCAACTTTCAAAGTTATTTTAACACTATATAGGTGTATAGATGTATATATATATATATATATATATATATAGATGTGTCCCATGGTAGACGAATAAAAGTTTGAGCGCATGCGTGGGGCGACCCGCCTCGAAGTTGGGAAACTGACATCATACATATTGAACCAGGCTTGGAGTCGGGTACGGTGTTTGGTTTGTAATGTAGTTGGTGGCCCATCAAAGTTGTGCATTTGGGATTTAAACACATCACACACCATCGCACCCATACATATTTTCGGTCCGCATGCAGTGTATACGGGGTCTTCTGATCGACCACGTCTCCCTTATGCGTTTTTTTATGACACGCATATCTGTGGGCTCCCCGAGTGTATATATATCATCCCTTTGACCGATAATGAGGGGTACTATGTGTTGGCCATGAATGGATTCCTCCTAGTTCGTGTTAGGGCCGGTCACCCTCACATGTCGCTCAACCAAAGCTCGAGCTCATGCGTTGTCAGGATTCCCTCCCACATGCTCGGATTGTTGGGTTCGACCTATATCAAACCCTGCGTATCTCGTCCTTAACTACCTTGCCTTCATGGGTGTTGTCTGTATCGAGAGGTAGGCACCACACCTAAATTGTACATTATTCTATATTGAAAACACACATCAACCCTTCCCAACGTACAACATTTTGGGCCGCATGCAAGAGGTGCTGGTTTTGCCCTCTCGTGCGATTTTTATGATGGTTCAATCTATTGGCCCAAGCGGTTTATCGACAACAACAACTGTCATTTGACCAAACGATAGATTCATTGGTCTGTCTTATGGTAGGTCATGGCGACATGCATGTATGACTAAAGTATCAATCATTACGTGCATCCGCCCCGCTGATACGAAGTGGGAGGTGGTGGGCCAAGCATCCTATCTAGGTACGACATTATGTCATTATATATATCCTAGCTAGGTGGTTGTTAGAGTGCTTTCAGGTTTGCGAGGCAGGTGCCACCAAAGTTATGCATTGTGTATTTAAAGTTTTAAGCATCCCCAATATTCGTACATATATTTGTCCACTTCCAGGTGGTTCTTGACTTCTGGCCCCTCTCATTGATCTTCAACGACGCGCCCAACCGTGGGCCTGCATGGTCAAAGGTGTGCATTGGAATTTTGAACATCACAGACCACCCTTTTCACTCATATATATTTGGGCCACATGCTGGTGTGGCTGTCTTTTGACCCTCTCTAACGTTATTTTTAGCTGCAAATACTCTGATGACGCTCAACGGCCACGGGGTATAATATCTTAAACATGTGCGATACAAGTGCGATGTGAATCACCATGCCTGCGCAAGCGTGAGCAAATTAAGGTGGAGGTACTGGCTCAACCGTGTGCGATGCAAGTGCGCTGAAATCACCACGACCGCGCAAGCGCGAGCAAATTAAGGTGGAGGTACTGGCTCAACCGTGTGCGATGCAAGTGCGCTGAAATCACCACGACCGCGCAAGCGCGAGCAAATTAAGGTGGAGGTACTGGCTCAACCGTGTGAGATGCAAGTCTTGTTGAAATCACCACGACCGCATAAGCGCAAGCAAAGGGTGGAGAAGTCTTGGCTTAAGCGTGTGTGATGCAAGTGCATTGTAAAACCACCACAATGCAAGCTAAAGGCGGGTAAGTTTATTTGGAAATTAGGACGAACCGTGTGCGATAGACCAACTAGCTAGAAATATAAAAAACAAACTACCCGCCTTGAGCATTGCAAAAATCGGCGGATCCGCGCCACTTTCCTTATTATCATACACACATATTGTTATTGGACCATGCGCGATCTTGGGCACTTCCGCCCCGCGCGCATCAGTTCCTTTACCCAAATTTTAGTAGCCGCCGTACTTCAACAGTCGCCCACACTCCTCCAGCACCGACCTTATAGTAACATTGTAGTAGCCGAGGCATTTGAACCGTCGCCCTCCCTCGTCCACCACCATCTCCACCCACCATTACTAAAATTTTCATTAGTCGCGGCGTATCCTCAAACACCCCCCTCCACAGTCCCCCACCTTCCCCCCTCCCCCCTTTGAACCCTAGCTCGCTGCCACCACCGGCGCCACCGCTAACCCCTGCCGGTCTGCCCGTTCCTCCTAGCTTAGATAATAAAGTTCAGGTTACCCAGCGATTCCCATACCGTCGCCCCACTCCCCTGAGTTTTTAGATGAGGCCTGCGGTGTCCCTCCCCGCCAGATCCACATCCCCTTCTCCAGAATGTCGCAGCCTAAGCTCGACCACGTATCCCGGGGAGCCCAATGAGCGTTCGGCCAAGAAGAGGTTTATCATGACCTCTCCGGCGGACGTTGGCGAGGTGGCCGCCATTCGCCCTGACCTGTCGATCCCGGAGCAACACATCGCCGCGGAAGCCGGCGAAGACGTTGGCTACGTTGCCATGCCGAAGGCTTCATGTCAGCGGGCTAGTGTATTACTGTATCTCGGGAAAGTTGGCTACTGAAGGAAATATGCCCTAGAGGCAATAGTAAAGTTATTATTTATTTCCTTATATCATGATAAATGTTTATTATTCATGCTAGAATTGTATTAACGATAAACATAATACTTGTGTGACTACATAGAAACAGAGTGTCACTAGTATGCCTCTACTTGACTATCTCGTTGATCAAAGATGGTTATGTTTCGTAGCCATTGACATGAGTTGTCATTTGATTAACGGGATCACATCATTAGGAGAATGATGTGATTGACTTGACCCATTCCGTTAGCTTAGCACACGATCGTTTAGTATTCTGCTATTGCTTTCCTCATGACTTATACATGTTCCTATGACTATGAGATTGTATAACTCCCATTTACCGGAGGAACACTTTGTGTGCTACCAAATGTCACAACGTAACTGGGTGATTATAAAGGTGCTCTACAGGTGTCTCCGAAGGTACTTGTTGGGTTGGCGTATTTCGAGATTAGGATTTGTCACTCCAATTGTCGGAGAGGTATCTCTGGGCCCACTCGGTAACGCACATCACTTAAGCCTTGCAAGCATTGCAACTAATGAGTTAGTTACGAGATGATGTATTACAGAACGAGTAAAGAGACTTTCTGGTAACGAGATTGAACTAGGTATTGAGGTACCGATGATCGAATCTCGGGCAAGTAACATACCGATGACAAAGGGAACAACGTATGTTGGTATGTGGTCTGACCGATAAAGATCTTCGTAGAATATGTGGGAGCCAATATGAGCATCCAGGTTCCGTTATTGGTTATTGACCGGAGACATGTCTCGGTCATGTCTACATAGTTCTCGAACCCGTAGGGTCCGCACGCTTAAAGTTTCGATGACAGTTATATTATGAGTTTATATGTTTTGATGTACCTAAGGTAGTTCGGAGTCTCGGATGTGATCACGGACATGACGAGGAGTCTCGAAATGGTCGACACATGAAGATTGATATATTGGACGACTATATTCGGAAACCGGAATGGTTCCGGGGGTTATCGGATATATACCGGAGCACCGGGGGTTACCGGAACCCCCCTGGGGGTTTAATGGGCCTACATGGGCCTTAGTGGAGAAGAGGAGGCGGCGGGGCAGGTCAGCGTGCCCCTCCCCTCTTGTCTGAATTGGACAAGGAGGGGGGGCTCCCCCCTTTCCTTCTTCTCCTCCTCCTCTTTCCCCTTCTCCTATTCCAACAAGGAAGGGAGGGAGTCCTACTCCCGGTGGGAGTAGGACTCCTCCTGGCGCGCCTCTTCCTGGACGGCCGCCTCTCCCCCCTTGCTCCTTTATATACGGGGACAGGGGGCACCCCATAGACACAACAATTGATCATTGATCTTTTAGCCGTGTGTGGTGCCCCCCTCCACCATAGTCCACCTCGATAATATCGTAGCGGTGCTTAGGCGAAGCCCTGCGTCGATGGGAACATCATCATCGTCACCACGCCGTCGTGCTGACAAAACTCTCCCTCAACACTCGGCTGGATCGGAGTTCGAGGGACGTCATCAGGCTGAACGTGTGCTGATCTCGGAGGTGCCGTGCGTTCGGTACTTGATCGGTCGGATCTTGAAGATGTACGACTACATCAATCGCGTTGTGCTAACGCTTTCGCTTTCGGTCTACGAGGGTACGTGGACACACTCTCCGCTCTCGTTGTTATGCATCACCATGATCTTGCGTGTGCGTAGGAAAATTTTGAAATTACTACGTTCCCCAACAGTGGCATCCGAGCCAGGTTTTATGCGTAGATGTCATATGCACGAGTAGAAAACAAGTGAGTTCTGGGTGATATAAGTCATACTACTTACCAGCATGTCATACTTTGGTTCGGCGGTATTGTTGGATGAAGCAGCCCGGACCGACATAACGCGTATGCTTACACGAGACTGGTTCTACCGACGTGCTTTGCACACAGGTGGCTGGCGGGTGTCAGTTTCTCCAACTTTAGTTGAACCAAGTGTGACTATGCCCGATCCTTGCGAAGGTTAAAACAACATCAACTTGACAAACAATCATTGTGGTTTTGATGCGTAGGTAAGAACGGTTCTTGCTCAGCCCGTAGCAGCCACGTAAAATTTGCAACAACAAAGTAGAGGACGTCAACTTGTTTTTGCGGGGCATGTTGTGATGTGATATGGTCAAGGCATGATGCTAAATTTTATTGTATGATATGATCATGTTTTGTAACCAAGTTATCGGCAACTGGCAGGAGCCATATGGTTGTCACTTTATTGTATGCAATGCAATCGCTCTGTAATCCTTTACTTTATCACTAAGCGGTAGCGATAGTCGTAGAAGCATAAGATTGGCGAGACGACAACGATGCTACGATAGAGATCAAGGTGTCGCGCCGGTGACGATGGAGATGGAGATCACAAGCACAAGATGATAATGGCCATATCATATCACTTATATTGATTGCATGTGATGTTTATCTTTTATGCATCTTATCTTGCTTTGATTGACGGTAGCATTATAAGATGATCTCTCACTAAATTATCAAAGTATAAGTGTTCTCCCTGAGTATGCACCGTTGCGAAAGTTCTTCGTCTTTGAGACACCACGTGATGATCGGGTGTGATAGGCTCTACGTTCAAATACAACGGGTGCAAAATAGTTGCACACGCGGAATACTCAGGTTAAACTTGACGAGCCTAGCATATAACAGATATGGCCTCGGAACACGGAGACCGAAAGGTCGAGCGTGACTCATATAGTATATATGATCAACATAGTGATGTTCACCATTGAAACTACTCCATCTCACGTGATGATCGGACATGGTTTAGTTGATTTGGATCACGTGATCACTTAGAGGATTAGAGGGATGTCTATCTAAGTGGGAGTTCTTAAGTAATATGATTAATTGAACTTAAATTTATCATGAACTTAGTACCTGATAGTATTTTTCTTGTCTATGTTGATTGTAGATAGATGGTGAAAGTGCAACTATCCCTAGGTGGTTTTGGTAATTCCTAACAACATATAGCTTATTGAGCTAATACTATTTCAAGGTTAATATTTCAGGAAAGCTCAATGATTGGCATGGCATGGATGAGAAAAGTGGACCCCTCAAAATGCTAAGGACAAAGGATTGGCTCAAGCTCAAAGCTCGAGACTCTACATCTTCTATTTTAGTGATGCAAGATCACATTGAGTCTATAGGAAAAGCCAATACTATCAAGGAGGGATGAGGTGTTGCTTAATGAGGCTCTTGCTCAAAATGCTTAGTGATATGCTTCAAAGCCCTCAACTACTTTCTCACATCCATATATGACCTAAACCAAAAGTCAAACTCGGCCACACCGATTCTTTCTATCCGGCGCCACCGAGTCCTGATGTCTTAGCCACTGCCACAAACCCTAGGCAAATCGGTCTCACCGATAGGGATCTCGGTCTCACCGGGATGGGATTGTAATCTCTCTGTTTCCCTTCATAACGTTTTGGTCCCACCGAGATGAGCGATCGGTCCCACCGAGATTGCAATGTAAACTCTCTGTTTCCCTTTTGTAACATTTCGGTCTCACCAAAATGATCGAATCGGTCCCACCGAGTTTACCTGACCAACTCTCTGGTTAGCTTATTACCAAAATCGATCACACCGAGTTTGTGTAATCGGTCTCACCGAGATTACATTATGCCCTAACCCTAACCATATCGGTCCTACTGAGTTGCATGTCGGTCCCACCGAAAATCCTAATGGTCACTAGATTTGCTGATTCGGTCCGACCAAGTTTACCAATTTGGTCCCACCGAGTTTGACAAGTTGTGTGTAACGGTTAGATTTTGTGTGGAGGCTATATATACCCCTCCAGCTCCTCTTCATTCGTGGAGAGAGCCATCAGAACGAACCTACACTTCCAACTTACCATTTTCTGAGAGAGAACCACCTACACTTGGGTTGAGGCCAAGATATTCCATTCCTACCATATGAATCTTGATCTCTAGCCATCCCCAAGTTGCTTTCCACTCAAATATTCTTTCCACCAAATCCATATCCTGTGAGAGAGAGTTGAGTGTTGGGGAGAATATCATTTGAAGCACAATAGCAAGGAGTTCATCGTCAACACACCATTTGTTACTTCTTGGAGAGTGGTGTCTCCTAGATTGGCTAGGTGTCACTTGGGAGCCTCCGACAAGATTGTGGAGTTGAACCAAGGAGTTTGTAAGGGCAAGGAGATCGCCTACTTTGTGAAGATCTACCGCTAGTGAGGCAAGTCCTTCGTGGGCGACGACCATGGTGGGATAGACAAGGTTGCTTCTTCGTGGACCCTTCGTGGGTGGAGCCCTTCGTGGACTCGCTCAACCGTTACCCTTCGTGGGTTGAAGTCTCCATCAACGTGGATGTACGATAGCACCACCTATCGGAACCACGACAAAAACATCCGTGTCTCCAATTGCGTTTGAATCCTCCAAACCCTTCCTTTGCCATTCTTACAAGTTTCATGCTTTACTTTCCGCTGCTCATATACTCTTTGCATGCTTGCTTGAATTGTGTTAAGATTGCTTGACTTGTCCAAAGTTGCTAAAATCTGCCAAGAACTAAAATTGGGAAAAGGCTAGATTTTTATTTGGTCAAGTAGTCTAATCACCCCCCCCCCTCTAGACATACTTTTGATCCTACAGATGGCTCGTGTTGCTGTTCCGTTGAATTTTAATGCGTTCCTTGAGAAAGCAAAGTTGAAAGATGATGGTAGCAATTACACGGACTGGGTCCGTAACTTGAGGATTATCCTCATTGCTGCACAAAAGAACTACGTCCTGGAAGCACCGCTAGGTGCCAGACCTCCTGCAGGAGCAACACCAGATGTTATGAACGTCTAGCAGAGCAAAGCTGATGACTACTCGATAGTTCAATGTGCCATGCTTTACGGCTTAGAACCGGGACTTCAACGATGTTTTGAACGTCATGGAGCATATGAGATGTTCCAGGAGTTGAAGTTAATAGTTCAAGCAAATGCCCAGATTGAGAGATATGAAGTCTCCAATAAGTTCTAAAGCTGCAAGATGGAGGATAATAGTTCTGTTAGTGAGCATATACTCAAAATGTCCTGGGTATAACAATCACTTGATTCAACCGGAGTTAATCTTCCGGATGATAAGCGTCATTGATGTAATTCTTCAATCACTACCACCAAGCTACAAGAGCTTCGTGATGAACTATAACATGCAAGGGATGGATAAGACGATTCCCGAGCTCTTCGCAATGCTAAAGGCTGCGGAGGTAGAAATCAAGAAAGAGCATCAAGTGTTGATGGTCAATAAGACCACCAGTTTTAAGAAATAGGGCAAAGGGAAGAAGAAGGGGAACTTCAAGAAGAACAGTAAACAAGTTGCTGCTCAGGAGAAGAAACCCAAGTCTTGACCTAAGCCTGAGATTGAGTGCTTCTACTGCAAGCAGACTGTTCACCGGAAGCGGAACTGCCCCAAGTATTTGGCGGATAAGAAGGATGGCAAGGTGAACAAAGGTATATGTGATATACATGTTATTGATGTGTACCTTACTAATGCTCGCAGAGCACACAGGTATTTGATACTGGTTCTGTTGCTAATATTTTCAACTCGAAACGGGGACTACAGATTAAGCGAAGATTGTCTAAGGACGAGGTGACGATGCGCGTGGGAAATGGTTCCAAAGTCGATGTGATCGCGGTCGGCACACTACCTCTACATCTACCTTCGGGATTAGTTTTATACCTGAATAATTGTTATTTGGTGCCAGCGTTGAGCATGAACATTATATCTGGATCTTATTTGATGCGAGATGGTTATTCATTTAAATCAGATAATAATGGTTATTCTATTTATATGAGTAATATCTTTTATGGTCATGCACCCTTGAAGAGTGGTCTATTTTTGTTGAATCTCAATAGTAGTGATACACATATTCAGAATATTGAAGCCAAAAGATGCAGAGTTAATAATGATAGTGCAACTTAATTGTGACACTGCCGTTTAGGTCATATCGATGTAAAGCGCATGAAGAAACTCCATACTGATGGACTTTTGGAACCACTTGATTATGAATCACTTGGTACTTGCGAACCGTGCCTCATGGGCATGATGACTAAAACGTAGTTCTCCGGAACTATGGAGCGAGCAATAGATTTGTTGGAAATCATACATACAGATGTATGTGGTCCGATGAATGTTGAGGCTCGCGGCGGGTATCGTTATTTTCTCACCTTCACAGATAATTTGAGCAGGTATGGGTATATCTACTTAAAGAAACATAAGTCTGAAACATTTGAAAAGTTCAAGGAATTTCAGGGTGAAGTTGAAAATCATCGTAACAAGAAAATAAAGTTTCTATGATCTGATCGTGGAGGAGAATATTTGAGTTACGAGTTTCATCTTCATTTGAAACAATGCGAAATAGTTTCGCAACTCACGCCAGCCGGAACACCACAGCGTAATGGTGTGTCCGAACGTCGTAATCGTACTTTACTAGATATGGTGCGATCTATGATGTCTCTTACTGATTTACCGCTATCATTTCGGGGTTATGCTCTAGAGACGGCTGCATTCACATTAAATAGGGCACCATCAAAATCCGTTGAGACGACGCCTTATGAACTGTGGTTTGGCAAGAAACCAAAGTTGTCGTTTCTTAAAGTTTGGGGCTGCGATGCTTATGTGAAAAAGATTCAACCTGATAAGCTCGAACCCAAATCGGAAAAATGTGTCTTCATGGGATACCCAAAATAAATTGTTGGGTACACCTTCTATCACAAATCCGAAGGCAAGACTTTTGTTGTTAAATTTGGAATCTTTCTAGAGAAGGAGTTTCTCTCGAAAGAAGTGAGTAGGAGGAAAGTAGAACTTGATGAGGTAACTATACCTGCTCCCTTATTGGAAAGTAATTCATCACAGAAATCGATTTCTGTGACACCTACACCAATTAGTGAGGAGGTTAATGATGATGATCATGAAACTTCAGATCAAGTTGTTACTGAACCTCGTGGGTCAACCGAGTAAGATCCGCACTGAGTGGTATGGTAATCCTATTACGGAGGTTATGTTACTAGACCATGACGAACCTACAAACTATGAAGAAGCGATAGTGAGCCCAGATTCCGCAAAATGGCTTGAGGCCATGAAATCTGAGATGGGATCCATGTATGAGAACAAAGTGTGGACTTTGGTTGACTTGCCCGATGATCGGCAAGCCATTGAGAATAAATGGATCTTCAAGAAGAAGACTGGCGCTGACGGTAATGTTACTGTCTATAAAGCTCGACTTGTTGCAAAAGGTTTTCGACAAGTTCAAGGGGTTGACTACGATGAGACTTTCTCACCCGTAGCGATGCTTAAGTCTGTCCGAATCATGTTAGCAATTGCCACATTTTATGATTATGAAATTTGGCAAATGGATGTAAAAACTGCATTCTTGAATGGATTTTTGGAAGAAGAGTTGTATATGATGCAACCTGAAGGTTTTGTCGATCCAAAAGGAGTAACAAAGTGTGCAAGCTCCAGCGATCCATTTATGGACTGGTGCAAGCCTCTCGGAGTTGGAATAAACGCTTTGATAGTGTGATCAAAGCATTTGGTTTTATACGGACTTTTGGAGAAGCCTGTATTTACAAGAAAGTGAGTGGGAGCTCTGGCATTTACGATATTATATGTGGATGACATATTACTGATTGGAAATGATATAGAATTTCTGGATAGCATAAAGGGATACTTGAATAAGAGTTTTTCAATGAAAGACCTCGGTGAAGCTGCTTATATATTGGGCATCAAGATCTATAGAGATAGATCAAGACGCTTAATTGGACTTTCACAAAGCACATACCTTGACAAAGTATTGATGAAGATCACAATGGATCAAGCAAAGAAAGGGTACTAGCCAGTGTAACAAGGGGTGAAGTTGCGTAAGACTCAATGCCCGACCAGAGTAGAAGAGAGAGAGAAGAGGAAGGATGATCCCTATGCTTCATCCATAGGCTCTATCATGTATGCAATGTTGTGTACCAGAGCTGATGTGTGCCTTGTTATAAGTTTACAGGGAGGTACCAAAGTAATCCAGAGTGGATCCTTTGGGCAGATCAAGAACATCTGAAATACCTGAAAAGGACTAAGGATATGTTTCTCGTTTATGGAGGTGACAAAGAGCTAGTCGTAAATGTTTACGTCGATGCAAGCTTTGACACTGATCCGGACGATTCTAAATCGTAAACCGGATACATGTTTACATTGAACGGTGGAGCTGTCAGTTGGTGCAGTTCTAAGCAAAGCGCTATGGCAGGATCTACGTGTGAAGCGGAGTACATAGCTGCTTGGGCGACAAATGAAGGAGTCTGGATGAAGGAGTTCATATCCGATCTAGGTGTCATACCTAGTGCATCGGGTCCAATGAAAATCTTTTGTGACAATACTGGTGCAATTTTCTTGGCGAAGGAATCCAGATTTCACAAGAGAACCAAGCACGTCAAGAGACACTTCAATTTCATCCGGGATCTAGTCCAGGTGGGGGACATAGAAATTTGCAAGATACATACGGATCTGAATGTTGTAGACCCATTGACAGCCTCTTCCACGAGCAAAACATGATCAGCACCAAGACTCCATGGGTGTTAGAATCATTACTGTGTAATCTAGATTATTGACTCTAGTGCAAGTGGGAGACTAAAGGAAATATTCCCTAGAGGCAATAATAAAGTTATTATTTATTTCCTTATATCATGATAAATGTTTATTATTCATGCTAGAATTGTATTAACCGGAAACATAATACTTGTGTGAATACATAGACAAACAGTATCACTAGTATGCATCTACTTGACTAGCTCGTTGATCAAAGATGGTTATGTTTCCTAGCCATTGACATGAGTTTTCATTTGATTAACGGGATCACATCATTAGGAGAATGATGTGGTTGACTTGACCCATTCCGTTAGCTTAGCACACGATCGTTTAGTATTCTGTTATTGCTTTATTCATGACTTATACATGTTCCTATGACTATGAGATTATGCAACTTCCGTTTACCGGAGGAACACTTTGTGTGCTACCAAACGTCACAACATAACTGGGTGATTATAAAGGTGCTCTACAGGTCTCTCCGAAGGTACTTGTTGGGTTGGCGTATTTCGAGATTAGGATTTGTCACTCCAATTGTCGGAGAGGTATCTCTGGGCCCACTCGGTAATGCACATCACTTAAGCCTTGCAAGCATTGCAACTAATGAGTTAGTTGAGTAAACAGACTTGCCAGTAACGAGATTGAACTAGGTATTGAGATACCGACGATCGAATCTCGGGCAAGTAACATACCGATGACAAAGGGAACAATGTATGTTGTTATGCGGCCTGACCGATAAGGATCTTCATAGAATATGTGGGAGCCAATATGAGCATCCAGGTTCCGCTATTGGTTATTGACCGGAGACGTGTCTCGGTCATGTCTACATAGTTATCGAACCCGTAGGGTCCGCACGCTTAAAGTTTCGATGACAGTTATATTGTCAGTTTATATGTTTTGATTTACCGAAGGTAGTTTGGAGTCTCGGATGTGATCACGGACATGACGAGGAGTCTCGAAATGGTCGAGACATGAAGATTGATATATTGGACGACTATATTCGGAAACTGGAATGGTTCCGGGGGTTATCGGATATATACCGGAGTACCGGGGGTTACCGTAACCCCCCGGGGGGTTTAATGGGCCTACATGGGCCTTAGTGGAGAAGAGGAGGGGCGGCCAGGGCAGGCCGCGTGCCCCTCCCCCTCTTGTCTGAATTGGACAAGGAGCGGGGCGGCGCCCCCCTTTCCTTCTTCTCCTCCTCCTCTTTCCCCCTTCTCCTATTCCAACAAGGAAGGGAGGGAGTCCTACTCCTGGTGGGAGTAGGACTCCTCCTGGCGCGCCTCCTCCTGGACGGCCGCCTCTCCCCCCTTGCTCCTTTATATACGGGGGCAGGGGGGCACCCCATAGACACAACAATTGATCATTGATCTTTTAGCCGTGTGCGGTGCCCCCCTCGACCATAGTCCACCTCGATAATATCGTAGTGGTGCTTAGGCGAAGCCTTGCGTCGGTAGAACATCATCATCGTCACCACGCCGTCAGATCGTCTTGTGAAACTCTCCCTCAACACTCGGCTGGATCGGAGTTCGAGGGACGTCATCGGGCTGAACGCGTGCTGAACTCGGAGGTGCCGTGCGTTCGGTACTTGATCGGTCGGATCGTGAACACGTACGACTACATCAATCGCGTTGTGCTAACGCTTCTGCTTTCGGTCTACGAGGGTACGTGGACACACTCTCCCTCTCGTTGCTATGCATTACAATGATCTTGCATGTGCGTAGGAAAATTTTGAAATTACTACGTTCCCCAACAGCTACAACATCAAGCTCGTCCACACCGACGGCTTCACGCGGGCCATGTCACAGGTTAAGTGGTCCATCCCCAACCCCTCTGGTTCAACCGCCGTCGATCTCTTTGATGGCCCTGCCGCTGATCTCCTCCGCCAAGCGGTCAAGTATTTGCGAGCTTTATATGCCATCAAGCCCATTTTGTCATTTCTGAAGGACACGTTCTACGACTGCGTATTGGGATCCTCAATTGCCAAATCAGATCTCATCGACCATGACCACGACCACGACCACGAGGAGGGCACCCACGAAGGTTCTTCCAAGGTAAAACAACCCATCTGTGACGTCAGAGAGCGCACCATGGTTCTGTGCTCTTCCACTAGAAGGATCCCATCCATGAAATGTGAGGCAACATTCTATTAGCAAATCTTAGCTTTTTTTAGCTTGCCAACCCATACCCTTTGTTGTAGTAGCATTTGCCGTGCGGTGCTTTAACTGTGTCGTGTTTAATTATTTCAGTTATGCAAAAATGTATTGTTCAATAGGTCTATGTGATGTTTAAGTATGAATTGTCCATTTCAGTTTCACGAATGGCTATATTTGGTTGTTTATAGTGAGTAGATGCCTTGTTTATCTATATTTGGTTGTTAGGTTGGTTGGAGTGAGCATTTTTCCAGTTATCGAGCAGATACCTTATTTATCTGTATTTGGTGAATAGTTTGGTTGGAGTGAGCATTTGTCCAGTTATCAAGCAGATTCCTTGCTTATCTGTATTTGGTTATTAGGTTGCTTTTTTTAGCATTTGTCCAGTTATCAAGAAGATGCCTTGTTTATCTGTATTTGGTTGTTAGGTTGCTTTTTTTAGCATTTGTCCAGTTATCAAGCAGATGCCTTGTTTATCTTTATCTGCCTGTTAGGTTGGTTGCAGTGAGCATTTGTCCAGTTTTCAAGCATATGCCCTGTTTATTTGTATTTGCTTGTTAGGTTGGTTGCAGTGAGACTCATCCGATTTTCAATGGCTATATTTGGTTATTATCTTTGGTCATTTATGCCTTGTTTATTTCAGTCATTCACAATGTGTTGTTCATTATGTGCAAGTCGGAACTGTGCCGCTCGACTACATCAATACCAGTTTGAACGGCTATATTTGGTTCCAGTTATTCCTGGTGTAGTTAACACATGCCCTTTATTTCAGTTTTACACATTTATCCAGTGTGATGTTTAAGCATTACCTACGTTCTATTCATTTTTGACAATACCAGTTTGAATTGCAATATTTGATGGCTGTTAAGCCTGCTGTTGGTAACATTGCCTTCCATTTTATATCTACTTTAACAGCATGCTGAAACCAACACACTCAAGCTATCATTTGGAGATGATGTTGTTTACCTTTGCTATATTTGTATGATGTTAATGTTGCTGTACTTATCATGCCTTTCCACTACTTATGCAGGACAACAACTGGAGTGGCCACCATTTTCCGCCGAGGTTAGTTCATCCCTCGGCTTGTACTCGCCCCGTCGTTCCATAATCTAGTGCATATATATCCAGGCCTGGACACTAGTTAGCTTCTAATATTGACTTGTTGCTTGTAGGTACATATGCCCTTGGCAAGGATCCACGCATCGACCCTTTTTGCGTATGGGGCAATGAGATATTGATGAACAAGCATCAAGAGAGGAAACTGATAAGGATTATTAGCAAAAAGATACAAATGGTGGCAAGCAAATTATTTGTTTATGCTCTATCCAACACAATAGTTAGCTGTAGGATGATAACTACAAACTCTGCAGCCTTCTCTTTTTACTGCCCATAATGAGTTGTTAGACAACAATGTCTGAATCTTTTTCATTCCCAGTGGTTCCCGAAGGAGTTCACTCAAGATTACCTCGCAAAGTACATGATTGGTGGACACACAATGAATGTTAAAGTATTTCATCCAGACTACAATGAGCATCGAGAAGTCCTAATGAAGACAGTGAAGGATGGACGGGCAGCCATCACAAGGGGTTGGCCTAGAGTCATGCGCGCATTACGCATCATGGAGGAGGGCACAATATGGGCATTCAGCTTCACCTTCTCCAGCAACCAGAATGTCTTTCGCCTCTCGCTTTACAGTCTTTAGTACAACTATGGTTTATCATTCTTTACTTGGTGCTTTTGTAGTTCTTCAGTATATGTACATGTGCATCGAATTATGCATTCATGGTTGAACCTATATTTGTAATAAACATGGTTGGATATGAAATAAGTGATTGCCTACTTTCAAATTCAAAACATGTAATTTTTTAATTAGGGATTACACTGCACATGGTTTGCGAAAGCGAAACGTCTGTGACATATGTGGAGACCAGAAACGTTTCTAGGATCCACCACGTGTGCGATCAATCTCCACTGCACACACGACTTTCTCTTGAAAACTGTTTGCGTTAGGCTACCTTGCGCAAACGTTCACCACATAAAAACTGTGTGTGATGGACAACCTTTGCCACACAGTTTCTTCTATGCACCGTGTGAGATTCATTCAATAACGCAAACGATAAAATTATTAATATCATGTGCAATGGCAATGCTATCACAAATGATTTAACGGGAAAAATTGTGTGTGATGTACCTGTGAACAGAAACATTTTCCTTGGAGCGACTGTGTGGGATGTACATACGAACGGAAACGTTTAGCGGGGACTGACTTTGTGGGATGTACTTGCGACCGAAAACAATTTCGCCTGTATAATTGTATTTTTTAGCTCTACTATACGTATTTCCATATTTGAGCGCTCGTTGGTCGCACACGACCTCATTTTTCCGAGCGTTGTGCCAGGAGGGCATATCCCCGATGGTTTCTGGGTCGTGTGGGAAGGACACCCCTATCGCCCACACTCACTTGGCGACGGTTCCAAATGTCGTCGCGGAAAGGGGTTAAAAACCGTTTGTTTAGGACCGACGCGCACCAGTGTGGCCTTTTCTATACAATAATTGAATTTTTGGGCATTTAATGTGCATAATTAAAATTTGAACTACAAGCACATGCTCCAGTGCACCAAAGTTGGTTGAAAAATCACATGTGTGTCCTTGGGTGAATTTCTAGGTCCCATGCAAGAAATAGGAATGAAATTCAAACATATGGGCATCGTGGCTTGGCCAGAAAGATTGAGAAACTTGGTTTTTTAATTCCTGTAAATCCAAAACACGCCTGAAAATCATGAAACTTGGCATGGTGCCATGACATGGCACCAACATGCTGTGGTAAATTTTTTGGCCGAATTGGGACAAGCTTTGGTATAAGCTTCTAGCAAACCAGAGCTTCTCTCAAGAAGGCTCGTGGTTCCGAGAGAGAACGTGTCACCTCCATGTGCGAAATGACAAAAACTGCCTTCTCCCGCCTTAATTTTTTACACAGGTAGATTAGACCAAACAGAAGTATTGTGCTAAATTTTGGAATTATTCCGGGTTTATTTGGGCTTTTTTATACATTAACTGAATTTCTGGGCATTTAATGTGCATAATCCAAATTTGAACTACAAGCACATGCTCTAGTTCACCAAAGTTGGTTGAAAAATCACATCTGTGTCCTTGGTTGAATTTCTAGGTCCCATGAAAGAAATAGGAATGAAATTCAAGCATCTGGTCGTCGTGGCTCGGCTGGAAATATTGAGAAAGTTGGTTTTTTAATTCCTGTAAATCCAAAACACGCCTCAAAATCATGAAACTTGGCATGGTGTCATGACATGGCACCAACATGTTGTGGTAAAACTTTTCACTAAATTTGGACAAGCTTTGGTATAAGCTTCTTGCAAACCGGAGCTTCTCTCAAGAAGGCTCATGGTTCCGAGAGGGAACGGGTCACCTCCGTGTGCGAAACGACATAAACTGCCTTCTCCCGCCTTATTTTTTTTACGCAGGTATATTAGAGCAAATAGAAGTATCGTGCTAAAATTTGGAATTATTATGGTTTCGTTTGGCCTTTTTTATACATTAATTCAATTTCTGGGTATTTAATGTGCATAATCCAAATTTGAACTACAAGCACATGCTCCAGTGGACCGAAGTTGGTTGAAAAATGACATATGTGTCCTTGGGTGAATTTCTAGGTCCCGTGCAAGAAATGGGAATGAAATTCAAACATCTGGGCGTCATGGCTCGGCTGGAAATATTGATGAACTTGGTTTTTTAATACCTGTAAATCCAAAACATGCCTGAAAATCATGAAACTTGGCATGGTGTCATGACATGCCACCAACATGCTGTGGTAATTTTTTTGTCCGATTTGCGAAGGCGCACATATTAGCACTCAACAAAGTCATTTTGGAACAAGTTTTGTCACGTTACAAATTGGAAACACAAGTATTATTGAAACTGTGGGCACTCTACTTACCAATTACGTGCCGCCACGCGTTCCTTTTTTTTTCTAGGAGGTGCCGTGCGGGGTAGCTATTTGAGTACGGGAGGCGTGTGATCAGACCCTGCGCGTGCTCATCGGGAGGAGAGCCCTTTGAGCTCTATCCGCCGCACACACCTCCCTCTCAACGTCTCCATTAATGGCGCCCGAGCCCCTGTTTCACGACGTGGCTATGTCTCACTGGACTAAGATTTAAGGGAGAAAAAAGAAAATCTGAAAAGAAAGTTTTGCACGGATCTTGATGTAAGATCTGACGGACCTATATAGCATCGAATGTGACTCGTAGCAAGACTGGTGAATATAAGGACGATGACAGTGCATAATACTTGTCTTACATATTTAGGAACATAATTAAAAAAGCCACATGCGGCAATGCGCGAAATACACAAGGGCAAAAGAAGAAGGAAGACAACGATCTGGCTCGCTGATCTCTACTTTCTTGATGCGTTGCTGCAGGCTGAGGGAACTGGTCTCCACGGCGAGCGGCAATGAGCTCTTTCTTGTCCTCAAGATGCTGCTTGATAGCATCCACGGATTCCTCCACCAGCCTTCGATGCTTGATGCGCAGCATGGCATTCTCATCCATAAGTTTCTCGAGGATGACGCCGGTCCTCTTCAACAAGGCAGTGGTCTACTCCTGCTGCTCCGCACTTCCGACGATCTTCGCCCTCAGCAGGTCGCGCTCGGCCCAGAGCGTTGTATTGCTCTCATTTTGTTGCCGGATGAAGCCAGTAGCCTGTTCAATCAAGGATTTCATGTCGTCCTGCACCCTCGCCCAGCCGGAGATCTGATCCATCTGGCTATGGATGATCGCATGCATGTGCCTGTAAGAGTCCTCGCCTGCTCGCGAGACATTTTCCCAGGCTGTCGCAGCAAGGGAGGACTTCTCTGCTGCATTCGCAGCACGGCAGCACATCTCTTCTGCTTCCGCGGCGCGGCCCGACCAGTCTGCTGCATCAACGGTGTGGCAGGACCTCCGTGCTGCTTCGGCAACGCAGTGGGACCTCTGGGCTGCTACGGCCGTGCGGCGGGACATGTCGGCTGCTTTCGTGGTGAGGCAGGGCATCTCTCGTGCTTCCGCTTCCATGCTTGCCTCTCCCTGGTGGCAATCTCTCGACCCATAACTCACGCTGGCCATGGCAGATGCAAGGGAACGTTGATGAATGACTTGTTTGATTTTGTGGATGCGGAGTTTAGGAGGAATGTGCAGTCATCTTGGAGTAGTAGTATTTATAACCGAGTAGTAATATGCTCCTAAGTGGGGAACCGTTTAGGTTTTGATCAGTGTGAACGGGTTTGCAATTAAATATAGCGTGGTAGTAATTTGGTATGTGACGGGATGCAAGCTCAGAATTTATTGATGGTTCTAAGTACGACACTATTCCCGGAAGGCGTAACATGGGCACACTTCCTCAGCCGCGTACGTGGCGTTTGCACCATAGGGTGCACCGCAATAGGCAATGTCAGCACATGTCTTGTTCCAACAACCGTGCGCGCTCATTATTACCATCGCGCACGCTTCTTTTAATTATAATGTGTGCCCGTCTAGCGCACACACGTTGATCTGTCTAACTGTTTATATTTGTTGTAGCTAATCGCAATCAGTTCATCTGTGTGAAGTGTATGCCATTAGTCGCAGACACATTGATCTGGCTGACCATTTCTGTTTTGTTGACTAATCGCAAACAGTTAATCCTTCTGAAGCATATGCCCTCCATCGCACACACCTTTATCTAGCTGCCCGTTTCTGTTGTTCCTCCTCAACACAAACAGTTAATCCGAGTGAACTGTATGCCGTATATCGCACACACCTTCATATGGCTGCTCGTTTCTGTTCTTCTTCCTCATCGCAAACCGTTAGTTGAACTGAACTATATGCCCTGCATTGCACATGCAACTAAAATCGTAACCGTGTTTGATGCATCCGTCATCGCAAATGTTTTGCACCTTTTTTGACGGGTTTTTTACACCACTGTTTGTGATTAATGCATCACACACAGTTTCGTTGAAGGGTCTCTGATCGTAGTGTCACGTTAGCAGCATCCTGCAGTAGTGTGCAGAATTGAACCAAACTGTTAAATGGACAGCAGACCAAATGAACCAAAATAGTTAACTGAGCACGACATTGCAGAATAGAAACATGTGCTAGAAGATAAGACAGTTAATAAAACAAATAATGCTTGAGAATAGTACTACGAAATGTAGCAAGTGTTGGAAAAACTTTTAACTGAACATTACATTCCAGAGGACCAAACTATTAACTGAACATCAGATTGCATATTAACATTACAGAGGACAAATCACTAGAAGGCACTGGCGGTGGCCTCGAGAAAACATCACAAACTGTATTTTAAAGTAGACAACCGCGTGGCGGTGTCGACGGTGGCTTGGAAGACGAGGTGCTCCTCCAAGATCTGGCGGTCGGCACACATGGCAGCCATAGCGACCTCGTGCGTACGTGCAGCTGATGTCTACTACGAAACTTTATTCTTGTAGACACATGTTGAGCCTCCGAGCGCAGAGTTCTGTAGGACAGTAGCAATTTTCCCTTAAGTGGATGACCTAAGGTTTATCAATCCATGGGAGTTGTAGGATGAAGATGGTCTCTCTCAAACAACCCTGCAACCAAATAACAAAAAGTCTCTTGTGTCCCCAACACATCAAATACAATGGTAATTTTTATAGGTGCACTAGTTCGGCGAACAGATGGTGATACAAGTGTAATATGGATAGCAGATATTGAATTTTGTAATAAGAACAATAAAAAACAACAAGGTAGCAATTGATAAAACGGAGCGCAAACGGTATTACAATGCTTGAAAATGAGGCCTAGGGTCCGTATTTTCACTAGTGCAATCTCCCAACAATGCTAATATAATTGGATCATATAACCATCCCTCAACGTGCGATGAAGAATCACTCCAAAGTTCCTATCTAGCAGAGAACATAAGAAGAAATCGTTTGTAGATGCAGAAACCACCTCGAAGCTATTCTTTCCGATCGATCTAACCAAGAGTTTGTACTAAAATAACAACAAATAATTTCAGATTCATAATACTCAATCCAACACAAAGAACCTCAAAGAGTGCCCCAAGATTTCTACCGGAGAAACAAAGACAAGAACATGCATCAACCCCTATGCATAGATTACCCCAATGTCACCTCGAGAATCCGCGAGTTGAGTGTCAAAACACATATAAAGTGAATCAATATGATACCCCATTGTCACCACCAGTATTCATTTTCAAGACATATATCAAGTGTTCTCAAATCCATGAAAGTATTCAATCCGATAACAATGAAATCTCAAAGGGAAAACTCAATCCATCACAACAAGACAGAGAGGGGAAAACACCATATGATCTGACTATATTGACAAAGCCCACGATACATCAAGACCGTGACATCTCAAGAACACGAGAGAGAGAGAGAGAGAGAGAGAGAGAGAGAGAGACTAAACACATAGCTATTGGTACAAACCCTCAGCCCCGAGGGTGGACTACTCCCTCCTCATCGTGGTAGCCGCCGGGATGATGAAGATGGCCACCGGTGATGATCTCCCCCTCTGGCGGAGTGCCGGAATAGGGTCTAGATTGGTTTTTTGTGGCTACAGAGCCTTGCGGCGACAGAACTTTTGATCTGGGTTAACCCCTGATGGTTTCTCTATTTATAGGATTTTTTGGCATTGGTTTCACGCGAAGATGGGCCTTGAGGTGAGCACAACCCACCAGGGCACGGGCAAGGGCCCAAGCACGCCCCGGTGTCTTGTGCCCTACTCCTTCACCTTTTGGTCCTTCCACGAAGCTTCGGGGTCTCTTTTGTTCCAAAAAAATCATCAAAAAGTTTAAGCTCATTTGGAGAACTTCCATTTCTGCACAAAAAACAACACCACGGTAGTTCTGCTGAAAACAACGTCAATCCAGGTAAGTTCCATGCAAATCCTACCAAAACCATATAAAATTGTTGTAAATATGGCATGAATACTTCATAAATTATAGATACATTGGAGACGTATCAACATCCCCAAGCTTAATTCCTACTCGTCCTCGAGTAGGTAAATGATAAAAGAGATAATTTATGAAGTGTGAATGCTAGCAAAGTACATAAGTTTGATCAATGATAATTTAAATCACTTTTCCTAGCATCATAACAGCAACTCTTTCTCATAAAACTTATCATGATAAAGTAGCAATTGAAAATGGAATATTTGTTGTGGAAAGCTACCTATCATATTCATCACATATTTTGTAGTATGGACATTTGGACTTTTATCTGGTTCAAAGCAATAGTCTAGTTTTGACATGAAGATTTCAATACTCAAGCATATCAATAAGCAACCATGTATTTAAAAATATCAAAACTAAAGAAAGTTATCCCTAGCCCATCATGCTCAATCATTGATCCATTCATGAGACACATTCGTATATTAGCTACATCCAATGCTCAAGTACGATCATAGACTCAAATAAAATAAAAATTGCATAAAGTAAAAAAGAAAGGCCATTCGCAGAGGGAAGTAGGGATTTGTAGAGGTGCCAGAGCTCAAAGCAAAAATTGAGAGATAAAAACATTTTTAGAGGCATACTTTTCCCACCAACGAAAATGACTTAGAGCTCCCAATACTTTTCATGCTAGATATATCATACGCGGTTCCCAAACAGAAAATAAAGTTTATTCCTTTTTCCACCCTACTTTCACTTTCCATGGCTAACCGTATCCACGGGTGCCCTCCAAACCAACACTTTCCAAGGAATTTATTATTTGATAACATAGAGTAAATTCATTTTTCATTTCGGGACTGGGCGTCCCTAATACCTTTGCCTTACTCTCGTGCAATGACAAGTGAATAAACACTCATCGTGAGAATAACACATCTAGCATGGAAAATATTGGCCACCCCTCACCGCCTCGTGAGCTGATGCGAGCACCTAAAGAGAAATTTATTTTGAAAATTAAAGATGTCACATACAAATTTCCTTAGAACGGCAAAAGAATACCACATATAGGTAGTTATAGTGGACTCATGTGGCAAAACTGGTTTAAAGGATTTTGGATGCACAAGTAGTGATCATACTTAGTGCAAAATGAAGGCTAGCAAAATATTGAGAAGCGACCAACCAAGAAACGAATAATCTCATAAGCGAGCATTGAGCATAATTAACACCGAATAATGCACCACAAGTAGGATGTAATTTCATTGCATGACTATTGACTTTCGTGCTTGCATAGGGAATCACAAACCTTAACACCAATATTCTTACTAAAGCATAATTACTCATCCACATGACTCCCATATCACATCATCATATCTCAAAACTATTAAGAGGAATCAAGTTTATTTTGTCCAATGATCTTCATGAAAGTTTTTATTATATCCTTCTTGGATATCTATCATTTTGGAACTAATTTCATGTATTGCTTTTGATATGCTCAGAGAAATAGAAGTGAAGATCATGAGCATAATATTTGTTTCTCTCAAATTAATTTAAGTGAATCAAGAGAAGATTTCTTCAAAAATACTAAAGCACACCCTGCTCAAAAACATATAAGTGAAGCACTAGAGCAAATGACAAGGTACTTCAAAAAGATACAAGTGAACATCAAGTGAGTGGTTAAGTAAATAGGTAGCTATGTGAGGACTCTCTCTTATGTAAAAACTTTCAGATCTAAGTATTTTATTAAAACAACAAGCAAAAGAAAATAAAATGACATTCCAACAGTAGCACAACTCATGTGGAGAAGCAAAAACTTAGGCTCAACCGATACTGACCTATAATTTTGATGAAGAAAGGTGGGATGTCTACCGGGGCATCCCCAAGCTTAGATGCTTGAGACTTCTTGAAATATTATCTTGGGATGCCTTGGGAATCCCCAACATTGAGATTTTGTGTCTCCTTAATTCCTTTTATATCACGGTTTCCCTAAATCGTAAAAACTTCATCCACACAAAACTCAACAAGAACTCATTAGATAAGTTAGTATAAACCAATGCAAAAACTTTATCATTCTCTACTGTATCAAATCACTAAAATTATTATTCAACATTTCATACTAAATGCCTCTGCATATTTAATACTCCTATCCACAAATAGAATCATTAAACAAGGAAACAAATGCAAACAATGCAAACATAACAGCAATCTGCCAAAACAGCACAGTCTCTAAAGAATGCAAGGGTATTAATACTTCTTAAACTCCAAAGACTATGAAAATCTACCACACTGTAGAAAATTTATCAGAGCTTATTTTGCAAAAAAGTTTCAACATTTTATCACATTCTGACTTTTCTAGGGAACATCGATAAACTTTCTGTTTTGAAACAGCAACATGTATACTTGCAAAATAAGCATGGTAAAGGCTATCCTTGATATTTTTATTGAAAAGAAAGATGCAAAACATTATTCTAAATAACAACAAGCAAATCCTAAAAAAATAAATTGACGCTCCAAGCAAAACACATATCATGTGACGAATGAAAACATAGCTCCAAGTGAGGTTACCGATAATGTTGAAGACGAAAGAGGGGATGCCTTCCGGGGCATCCCCAAACTTAGTTGCTTGGATCTTCCTTGAATATTACCTTGGGGTGCCTTGGGCATCTCCAAGCTTAGGGTCTTGTCACTCCTTATTCTCCTCATATCGATATCTCGCCTAAAACATGAAAACTTCAATCACATAAAACTTAACGAAACTTCGTGAGATAGGTTAGTATGATAAAGAGCAAACCATTTCACTTTGGTACTATCAAAGACAAGATTCATAATTTTTTCCAGATAATGCCTACTGTATAATATCATTTCCACAATTTATATTGAGCAATCTAAGCCATAGAAACTAGGAAACAAGCAAACTATGCATTGAAAACAGAATCTGTCAAAAAAGAACAGTCTATAATGATCTGGATAACTACCATACTTCTACTACTCCAAAAATTCTGAAAAAATAGGACAACGTAGACAATTTGTATATCAATCATCTGTAAAAAATTCAGAATTTTGTGACGCACCAGTGAATTTAAACAGTTATGTCTCTGGAAGCAAAAGTTTCTCTTTTTGCACAGAATCAATTCAACTATCATCCACACTATCCCAAAGGATTTACTTGGCACTTTATTGAAACAAAACCTATAAAACATGGTTACTACAGTAGCATAATCATGTGAAAACACAAAAACATTAGGTAAAAGTGTTGTGTTGTCTCCCAACAAGCGCTTTTCTTTAATGCCTTTTAGCTAGGCATGATGATTTCAATGATGCTCACATAAAAGATAAGAATTGAAACACAAAGAGAGCATCATGAATCATAAGTTCCTCTCTCATAATAATTTTCAGTAGCATCATGAATAGATTCATCAATGTAACCATCACATAAAGCATCTTTTCATCATCCAAAAGCATAGAAAATTTATTACTCTCCATATAAGCAATTTTATTCTCATTCATAATAGTGGGAGTATCATAGGAAACTCGAATACTATAAATTGTTCCCACATTAAAACAGTAATGTTCATTAAAAGGATATTCAAAATTATGACAATAATTATCACTACTTTTTATAACATAAGTATCATCACAATAATCATCATAAGTGGGAGGCATGCAACCATCATAGCAAATTTGATCATTCAAAGTAAGGGGACTAAAAACTCATCTTTATTAAGCATAGCATCGCCAAGCTTGGGATAAACATTAATTGCAGCAAATAAATTCTCAAACATGTTATTATCATCAAACATAGCATCCCCAAGCTTGTGGCTTGGCATATCATAAGCATAATCACTCTCATCATTAATAGTATGAATAGCACCAACGGTATAACAATTGCTATCATCATAATTTCCCAAGTTGGTGCCAAAAAGATTTCCAAGATTATAAGAACTATCATTATCATCCCAATCATAATCATCACAACAAGCAATAGGCATAACAAAATCATCATCAATAGTGCTCTTAGACATTGTGCCATAATACATAGAAGCAATATCATCATCAAGTGCATCATCCTCCACAATTGTTTTTGATTCATTTTCATGTGGCACAACAATAATAGGAGCAACATTATCTGGGAGAGATACCTTTTTACCTCTATTCTTTCTTCTTTTCATTTTCTTCTTAACCACCTCACTTACGGTTTTAATCAATTTTTTCAAACATTTATTGATGAGATTGGTTGAATAGGGAGCTCCTCCTCGTCACCTATTTCATCATGAGAGACGATAGGAGGGAAAGTGGAAATCTTTACCCTTTCATTAGTATTCCTTTCATATTCTATTGGTTTTCCCGTCTTTCTATAGTTGGCAATATAAGCATTCTCATTGCAATTTGCTATGCAAAACATATAGATATTTTTTAGCTTAGATTCAATGTCGTCCATGAGAATGAATACTTCAAACCAACTATTTTTATGTGTCAATTCTTCACTCCCCAAAAATAAACAAAGTTCATTATAAAGTTCTAGGGTGATCAAGTTATTGCAATATTTGGACAAGGTTTGATCATGAAAAAGTTTGCATTGGAAATTAAGATGACCAACCTTATTGCAAAGTTCACAAGTAATAGGACAAAGAGAACATAGTTTTGTAGCAAATTCATCTATCACTTTGAGCAAAGAATTGGTTCTATCATGTTTATGCTTCTTGCAAAATCTAACTTCCCTATACACGTTTTCACAAACTTTATGCACTCCACAAAAATTGACATGCTTATAAGAAACATTTTTGTCATGACTTGTGCAATCATCATTAGCATTTTGGATATTCAAAGAATTCATACTAAGAACATTGCAATCATGCTCATCATTCAAATATTTTGTGCCAAACATTTTATTGACTTCTTCTTCTAACAATTGAGCACAATTTTCTGATCCATCATTTTCAAGAAAGATATTATAAAGATGATCAATAATATGATGCAACCTCAATTCCATTTTTTACATATTTTTATTTTATAAACCAAACTAGTGATAAAACAAGAAACTAAAAGATTTGATTGCAAGATCTAAAGATATACCTTCATGCACTCACCTCCCCGGCAACGGCGCCACAAAATAACTTCGTTGACGGGGTGTGAGTGCCGCTTACCTAACCTCCCCGACAACGACGCCAGAAAAAAGCTTGATGTCTACTATGCAACTTTATTCTTGTAGACATGTGTTGGGCCTTCAAGCGCAGAGTTTTGTAGGACAGTAGCAATTTTCCCTCAAGTGGATGACCTAAGGTTTATCAATCCGTAGGAGGTTTAGGATGAAGATGGTCTGTCTCAAACAACCCTGCAACCAAATAATAAAAAGTCTCTTGTGTCCCCAACACACCAAATACAATGGTAATTTGTATAGGTGCACTAGTTCGGTGAAGAGATGGTGATACAAGTGTAATATGGATAGTAGATATTGATTTTTGTAATAAGAACAATAAAAAACAGCAAGGTAGCAAATGATAAAACAGACCACAAACGGCATTGCAATGCTTGAAAATGAGGCCTAGGGTCCGTACTTTCATTAGTGCAATCTCCCAACAATGCTAATATAATTGGATGATATAACCATCCCTCAACGTGCGATGAAGACACACTACAAAGTTCCTATCTAGCGGAGAACATAAGAAGAAATCATTTTTAGGGTACGAAACGACCTCGAAGCTATTCTTTCCGATTGATCTATCCAAGAGTTTGTACTAAAATAACACCAAACAATTTTAGATTTGTAATACTCAATCCAACACAAAGAATCTCAAAGAGTGCACTAAGATTTCTACCGGAAAAACAAATACAATAACGTGCATCAACCCCTATGCATAGATTACCCCAATGTCACCTCGAGAATCCGCGAGTTGAGTGCCAAAACACATATCAAGTGAATCAATATGATACTCCATTGTCACCATGAGTATTCAATTGCAAGACA
Organism: Aegilops bicornis; assembly: GCA_021605145.1. Taxonomy (NCBI): domain Eukaryota; kingdom Viridiplantae; phylum Streptophyta; class Magnoliopsida; order Poales; family Poaceae; genus Aegilops; species Aegilops bicornis. Next base: position 145,507,316 of record CM038669.1, read on the forward strand.
TATATCAAGTGTTCTCAAATCCATGAAAGTGTTCAATCTGATAACAACGAAATCTCAATGGGAAAACTCAATTCATCACAACAAGATAGAGAGAGGAAAACACCATATGATCCGACTATATTAACAAAGCCAGCGATACATCAAGATCGTGACATCTCAAGAACACGAGAGAGAGAGAGAGAGAGAGAGAGAGAGAGAGACTAAACACATAGCTATTGGTACAAACCCTCAGCCCCGAGGATGGACTACTCCCTCCTCATTGTGGTGGCCGCCGGGATGATGAAGATGGCGACCGGTGATGATCTCCCCCTCCGGCGGAGTGCCGGAACGGGGTCTAGATTGGTTTCTCATGGATACAGAGCCTTGCGGTGGCGGAACTTCGGATATGGGTTAACCCCTGATGGTTTCTCTATTTATAGGATTTTTGGAGTCGGTTTCACGAGAAGATGGGCCTCGAGGTGAGCATAACCCACCGGGGCACGGACAAGGGCCCAGGCGCGCCCCGGTGTCTTGTGCCCTACTCCTTCACCTTCTGGTCCTTCCACGAAGCTTCGGGGGTCTCTTTTTTCCAAAAAAATCATCAAAAGTTTCAGCTCACTTGGAGAACTTTCATTTCAGCACAAAAAACAACACCACGGTAGTTCTGCTGAAAACAGCGTCAGCCCGGGTTAGTTCCATGCAAATCATACCAAATCCATATAATATTGTTGTAAATATGGCATGAATACTTCATAAATTACAGATACGTTGGAGACGTATCAGCGGCCACGATTTGCTTCTCCGCTACCAGATGCTACCGAGCTCCATTTTATACTACGTGCAAAATGGCTGTGGCGGCGCTTTATTGGAGGACGGGGACATTGATTTCAGTGGAAGGTGTCACACCATCAGTCGGGGCATGTGGGACAGGGAAGTAGGAGGATGGTGTGGGCGAGGTGTGGATTACCTGACCATATCGACGAGGCCACGCAGCAAGAAGAAGGGTCGGCGGCAAGGAGGCCGCATAGCAAGAAGAAGGGTCACCGGCGAGGAGGCGGCGCAGCAAGAAGAAGGGTCGCAGGTGAGGAGGCAGTGCTGCAAGAAGAAGTGTCACTGGCGAGGAGACTGAGCTGCCAGTAAGTAGCACTGAAGGTTTGAACTTGGAAAGCAAGGAGGAAGAGTGGAAACATGGCTTTTGGTGGGAGGGAGGGGACAGGGAGATAGATATTTCCGCGGTGGTAGAAAAATTTTGTTCGGTGCTGTGAGAAACTGGTGCGCAAGTGTACTATAGACGACGAAGCTTCCTGCGTAAGCCAGACAAGACGGTGCACCAAGATATTTTATATCACATCCCACACGATTCTTTCTAGTAAACTGTTTGTGGTATACCTGATTTTTTCATTATGTTTTGAAAGACAAAATGGGGTTACGGAGGGAAAGAATGGTGTTTGAATTGCTAGAACATTTATGTACAATGAACATGCAACTACATGAGTGTCGTTTTTAAATTTGGAATTATTTTGGGTTCGTTTGGCACTTTTATGCATTAATTGAGTTTCTAGGCATTTAATGTGCATAATTCAAATTTGAACTACAAGCGCATGCTCTAGTGGACCAAAGTTTGTTGAAAAATCACATGCATGTCTTTGGGTGAATTTATAGGTCCCATGCAAGATATGGGAATGAAATTCAAACATATGGGCGTCGTGGCTCGGCTGGGAACATTGAGAAACTTGGTTTTAAATTCTTGGAAATTCAAAACTCGCATGAAAATCATGAAACTTAGCATGGTGTCATTTCATGGCACCAACATGCCGTGGTAAAAAATTGGCCGCATTTGGACGAGTTTTGCTATAAGCTTCTTGCAAACCGGAGCTTCTCTTGAGAAGACTCGTGGTTCCCGAGGAGGGACGTGTCACCTTTTGTGTGTGAAACGATACGCTGCCTCCCCCCCCCCCCTCCCGTTGATTTTTTTATAGAGGCAACATAGAACTATATGAGTGTTTTGTTAAATTTTGGAATTGTTCCGGGTTTGTTTGTAATTTTTATACATTAATTGAATTTCTAGTGCATAATTCAAATTTGAACTACAAGCACATGCTCAAGTGCACCAAAGTTGGTTGAAAAATCACATGTGTGTCCTTGGGTGAATTTCTAGGTCCCATGCAAGAAATGGGAATGAAATTCAAACATCTGGCGTCGTGGCTCGTAGGAAAGATTGAGAAACTTGGTTTTTTAATTCATGTAAATCCAAAACACGCCTAGAAATCATGAAACTTGGCATGGTGTCATGACATGGCACCAACATGCTGTGGTAATTTTTTTGCTCAATTGGGCAAGCTTTGGTATAATGTTCTTGCAAACCAGAGCTTCTCTCAAGAAGGCTCGTGGTTCTGAGAGGGAACGTATCACCTCCGTGGGCGAAACGACATACACTGCCTTCTCCCGCCTTAATTTTTTTATAGAGGCATCTTAGACCAAATAGAAGTGTCATGCTGAATTTTGGAATTAGTCCGGGTTCGTTTGGCCTTTTTTATACATTAATTGAATTTCTAGGCATTTAATGCGCATAATTCAAATTTAAACTACAAGCACAAGCTCCAGTGCACCAAAGTTGATTGAAAAGTCACATGTGTGTCCTTGGGTGAATTTGTACGTCCCATGCAAGAAATGGGAATGGAATTCAAACATCTGGGCGTCATGCCTAGGCTAGAAATATTGAGAAACTTGGTTTTTTAATTCATGTAAATCCAAAACACTCCTGAAAATCATGAAACTTGGCATGGTGTCATGACATGGCACCAACGTGTTGTGGTAATTTTTTTTGGCCAAATTGGGACAAGCTTTGGTATAAGCTTCTTGTAAACCAGAGCTTCTCTCAAGAAGGCTCGTGGTTCCGAGAGGGAAAGTGTCACCTCCGTGTGCGAAACGACATACACTGCCTTCTCCCGCCTTGATTTTTTTACACAGGCAGCTTAGACCAAATAGGATTTTCATGCTAAATTTTGGAATTATTTCGGGTTCGTTTGACCTTTTTATAAATTAATTGATTTTCCACGCATTTAATGCATATAATTCAAATTTGAAGTACAAGTGCATGCTCCAGTGCGCAAAAGTTAGTTGGAAAATCATTTGTGTACTTGGGCGAACTTCTAGGTCCCATGGAAGAAATGGGAATGGAATTCAAATATCTGAGCCTCTTGGCTCGGCCGGAAACGTCGAGAAACTTGTTTTTAAAATTCTCGTAAATCCAAAACTCGCCTGAAAATCATGAAACTTGGCATGGTGTCATGACATGGCACCAACATGATGTGGTAATTTTTTTTGTCCAATTTGCAAAGGCGCACACATTAACAATCAACAACGTCATTTTGGAACAACTGTTGTCACGTTACAAATCGGAAACACAAATATTATTGAAACCGTGGGCGTTCCACTTACCAATTACGTGCCGCCACGCGTCCCATTTTTTATTGGCTAGGAGGTGCCGTGCGGGGTAGCTATTTGAGTACAGGAGGCGTGCGATCAGACCCTTGTGCATGCTCATCTGTAGCCCTTTGACCTCTATTCATTGCCCACCTCCCTCCCAATGTCTCCATTATTGGCGCCCGAGCCCCTGTTTCATGGCGTGGCTATGTCTCACTCGACTGAGATTTAAGAGAGAAATAAGAAAATCTGAAAAGAAAGTTTTGCACGGATCTTGATGTAAGATCTGACGGACCTGTTAAGCATCGACTACGACTTATAGCAAGACTGACGAATATAAGGACGATGACAATGGATAATAATTGTCTTACATATTTAGGAAGATAATTTAAAAAGCCACATGCGGCAACGCCTGAAATACACAAGGGCAAAAGAAGAAGGAAGAAAACGATCTGGCTCGCTGATCTCTACTTTCTTGATGCGTTGCTGCAGGCCACGGGAACTAGTCTTTGCGGCGAGCAAGGATGAGCTCTTTCGTGTCCTCAAAACGCTGCTTGAGAGCATCCACGGATTCCTCCACGAGCCTTTGGCGCTCGATGCGGAGCATGTCATTCTCGTTCATAAGTTTCTTGACGATGACACCGGTCCTCTTCAACAAGGCAGTGGTCTCTTGCTGCTGCTCCGCACTTCCGACGATCTTCGCCCTCAGCAGGTCGCGCTCGGCCCGGAGCTTCACATTGCCCTCACTTAGTTTCCGGACGACGCCGGTAGCCTGTTCAAACGAGGCTTTCATGTTGTCCTGCAACCTTGCCCAGTCCATCTGCCTATGGACGATCGCATTCATGTGCCTGTAAGAGTCCTCGCCTGCCCGCGAGACATTTTCCCAGGCCACCGCAGCGCGGGAGGACATCTTTGTTGCATTCGCGGCATGGCGGGACATCTCTGCTACTTCCGCGGCGCAGTCGGACCAGTCTGCTGCATCGATGGCACGACGGAACCTCCGTGCTACTTCGGTGGCATGGCGGGACCTCTGTGCTACTACGGCGGGACATGTGAGCTGCTTTCACGGCGAGGGGAGATATCTCTCGTGCTTCCGCTTCCATGCTCGCCTCTCCCTAGTGGTAATCTCTCGACCCAGAACTCACGCTGGCCATGGCAGACGCAAGGGAACGATGATGAATGACTTGTTTGTTTTTGTGGATGAGGAGTTGAGGAGGAATGCGTAGTCATCTTGGAGTAGTAGTATTTATAACCGAGTATTAATACGCTCCTAAGTGGGAAACCGTTTAGGTTTTGATCGGTGTGAACATGTTTGAAATTAAATATAGCGTGGTAGTAATTTGGAATGTGACGGGATGCAAGCTCAGAATTTATTGATGGTTCTATAAGTACGGCACTATTCCCGGATGGCGTAACCTGGGCACGCTTTCTCGGCCACGTATGTGGCGTTTGCACCATAGGGTGCACCTCAATAGCAATGTTAGTACACATCTTGTTCCAACAACCGTGCGCGCTTGTTATTACCATTGTGCCCATCTAGTGCACACACATTGATCTGTCTAACTGTTTCTGTTTGTTGTGGCTAGTCGCAAATAGTTCATCCGTGTGAAGTGTATGCCATCAATCTCAGACACTTTGATCTGGCTAACCGTTTCTGTTGTGTTGCCTAACCGCAAACAGTTAATCCATACGAAGCGTATGCCCTCAATCGCACATAGCTTCATCTGGCTGCCCGTCTCTGTTGTTCCGCATCATCACAAACATTTAATCCGAGTGAACTATATGTCGTACATCACATATGCCTTCATCTGGCTGCCCGTTTCTATTCTTCTTCCTCATCACAAACAGTTAATTGAACTGAACCGTATGCCCTGCATCGCACACGCAACTAAAATGTTAACCGTGTTTGATGTGTCCTTCATCACAAATGTTCTGCATCTTTTTTGATGTTTTTCTACATCCCCGTTTGGATTAATGCATCACACACAGTTTCGTCAAAGGGTCTCTGATCATAGTGTCACGTTAGCCGCATCCTGTAGTAGTGTACTTTGAAGCGCAAGTGTTGAAAAATATAGTAACATTGCCCCTTCCCTATTTTTTCTCTCATTTTTTTGGTGGGCTCTTTTTGGCCTTTTTTTCTAGGCTCTTTTTGGCCTCTTTTTTAATTTTATTTTTTATTTCCTCACTTGAAACAATGCTCTAATAATGAATAATGATGATCATCACACTTCTATTTACTTACAACTCAAAATTACAACTCGATACTAGAACAAAATATGACCCAATATGAATGGCTCCGACAGTGTACCAGGATGTGCAATGATCTAGCACAACATGTATAAAAAATGATGAATGGTGGCCAAGCCACAAATACTATGTGTTGCAGAGCATCCTACGGTCATCCCCATGGACCTACCTTCGTCTCCTACAACATCGCATGGACAATTGACAAGAGCTCGAGCAAGGGCTAGCAAAACTAAGGTGAACTCGTTCCTCTCTGAACTACCACTTAATACATGTGAGACATGGCTACTACCTCAAGCGGAAACCCTATGTGTGATCAGGTACTTGGAGGAGAGCCACGGAACAACGGCATCCTACGGACAAGACGGTGATGACACCAAGTACAAGGACCAAGGGAAAGTGCTTACAGAAGTTCTACAACCACCGAACGACCGAACTTCATCGGACGCCTGACGCCTGAAGCACCAGCCCGTCAGCCAAGTCCCATCCTGCGATTGCTACAGCAGCCGACGGCCGACGTGGACTGGACGGCCGACACATCCCAGCGACCGGAGGACCGAGCCCCTCCGGACGACCTGTGTCACATCACAGAATGGAAATTAACAGGAATGCGAGACCTCTGGACGATTGACGGCTTCCGGATGTCCGCCGCCGCCTGATCAGAGCCAAAACACCGGACGTCCGACACCTACCGGACGAACGGACCCTCGCGAGCCACCAGACACCTGGTAGCTGCCGGACGACCGACGTCTGTCTGCGCACAGTGTGTTGGGCCAAGGCCCATGTACCCTTTCGTGACCCTAGACTATATATACTCCTCCTCCTCCCTCTTTCTAGGGTCAGCATTGGTTACACTCATTTGAGAGATAGAGCTTTGCTCATCCACTTGATAAATACTCCATTGGAGACCGAGGCCTCCGCGAAGAAGATCCCATGTGGACTCAAGACCCCGAACGGCAAGATCCCCTCATGGATTCAAAACCCCGTCTCTCAATCGGGAAGACCTACCGCCACTTTTATCGTCCTTTGTTGCATTTGCATCTTGTATCACTCTTTATGTTCATGGATCTGGCACACGTGTGATTGTTTACCATTGATTCGAGTGTTTCCCCTCATGTTTTCCCTCTCGTGTTCGTCATGTTCTTCGTGGGATCCACTCCAAATCGTGAAAGATCAGCCTTAGGGTTTCCACCCTACATCATCTTGGTATCATGAGCCAAGGTTGATCATGAATTTGGAGCCCTACCCTTGTTTTCTAGCCTAATTTTGTTGATTTTGTCCCAATCTCGAAAATCCCCACAAAATAGCCCTCCATTTTTTTGTGATTTGTTGGTGTTATGAGGTTTTATTGGATTTGATTCGTGGATTTGATGTGTTGCAGGTAGATCTAACTTTCCCCCATCATTCCCCCATTTCAATCCACAAATTCGTCCAATTCCACCCAAATTTTGCCCCTCCACCACAAACCCTAGAGTTCATTCCGTGCCCGAAATCGCCTAGGCACCGGACTTCCGACAGTTTCCGGACGTCCGACGATCACCGGTCGTCCGACGATCACCGGTCGTCCGACCACCACTGGACGTCCGACATTTCCTGATGAAACTGATTTTTTTTCGCCCGAAAATCTTCAGCCACCACCCACTCTTCCGCATTTGCACTCCGATAACCCCTCGTAGCCACCACCGCTTTCCGCAAACACCATCGCTTAACCGCTACCATCTCCGAAAATTTTGACATGTTTTGCTCATTGAGAATTTGAGTTGCGGTTTCCGTTTCCTAATGTATTTCGGCTACTTAGGGATGGTTCGACAACAACATCACCTACGCTCATCTTTGCCACACACTCGTCATCAATAACAACCACTTCACCATTTTGACACCCTCAACCGTAAGCAAGGACGATAACTTCGACGACACCTTTGTGTACTCCTTGCCATTGCATTGATAACCCCATAGCCTTCATTTTGCGTCACTTACCCATCGAGACTAGCCATTGAGTATTGCCAGCAATGTTCCTTGTTCACATTAGTGATAGTCGATCCGCACATTCCATTGCATATCTCCTATCATCTCGGTATCCATATCTTGGTATCATCTCTTGTGCAACAAGGTTGTCATCGCATACACAATTGCTATCTTGGTTCGTGGCATAAGTGGCCAACGAAAGAGCTCAAAAGAGAAAGAGCCAACAAGCTTTTAAGCAAAAGAGAGAGATAAGCAAAGACCTTTTAAGCAAGAACCATAGCATCATACAACATTAAGATTGTCATATTTGATCATCTTGGATCATATCACTAGAACATCATACATATAGCATACTTGGGATAGGAAGTCGTTGCATTTTTTCTTTGTAGGTTGTGCACAAGTCGTGTATCCGCCTATCGTGCAATCGTGCTAGCGTCTCTCTAGCATTGTTCAACAAGAGCATTTTCCGTGGTTTCCACATTTTGCGCTCGTTCCTTGGTTGCACAATCTGTGTGTGTGTGTGTGTGTGCGTTTTCGTGTGTCACATATTGCTTGGTCTACTTGTTGAATTTGCAAATTTGTGAATCTTTTTCAACATTATTGAATCTTGCTAACAATTGCATAACTTTTGTGCCACCATCCTCACCAAGCTACTCCAAAAGCCTTATTTGTGCAGGTGTGAGAAATCAAAGGGAGACGGTACCAATTGTGCTATTTCCTTTCTACATTATTGAGTGATCCTTGATCCATTCTCAACATTGGATAAGGTACATTTGGTATAGTTCTTTCCTTTCTTCCACTCACATATTTGCTTGCGATGATGGATAGGACTACTACTTCTGCAAACCTACTCTTCATCGAGCAAGATGAGGACCCGAACAACTATGTCACCAAGAACCACCTCTTCGGCGCCCAAAGAGCTTTGCATCAAGAGAATGGAGCATTGAGCGAATGCATCGACATACTCGCTACCGACTTGCGACAATCCGAACAACGTACAAGAGACTACTTCGACAACAAGATTGAGGCACAACGGGAGGAGAGCAATGCAAGGATGGACGAGATTCGTGCCTTGTTGGTCGGCCGTTCTTCTACCTCTTCATCCTACTCAAGACGGAGCCACTCAAGTCGTTATTCTTTGCAATCTTCTTCGGATGCAAGTCCTCCTCGAGCTCGATCGCATTGTTGCCAAGACCATGAAGTTCATCAAGCTCCACAAAACCCATTCCATGGCAATGGTTTACAAGGCCGCCTACCTGAACATGAACGCCAATGTAACATCCCAAATTTTCAATTTGGAATGTTATACATTAGATCATCATTGCATATCATATTTTATTGCATTTTGGTTTGATCCACGAAATTCTACGCAACTCAAGGACCCACGGAGAGAGTTGGGGATTTCATTATTTTCATATTTGAGTTTTCTTGAATTTTGAAAAGAGGATCATTTGATTTTAATTATTTTCTCTTCTAATATTTCTTTTATAAAAAAATAAAAGAGAGAGGATAAAATGACTTCCTCAAAAATAAAGAAATATCGTAGATTTAATATTAAAATCAAATAAGAATTTTTATTCAGAGTTTTATCGCTATTTTATTTGAATTAGGAAAAAATATGTGTTTTTCAAAATTGCGTTTTAGGCCCACATAAATGTTCACCTTGTCCGGCCTATTTTTAGAGGACGGGGAAAATTTATTTCGGGATTTTTGGAGTCCATTTAGTATTTCTTTTCTTTCTTTTTCTGCACGTCGGAATAGTTTTAAAAAAAGTCAAACCGACTCCGGGCCGTACCCGAGCGTGACTCCGCCTGGGGGGCCTTTATAAGCCGCCGCCCCTGAGCCGCCGAAGCCCACCAGTGCCGCCAGCCCAACCCGCGCCGCCGCCCAAACCCTAACTCCTAATCGCCTTGGCCGTCATGCGCCTGCTCCCGCCCAGCGCCGCCACCGCCGCCCGCCGCCCGCGCCGCCTCGCCAGAGCCCTCCGCCACCGACGCCGTTCACCGACTCGCCGGAGGTAGCCGCCGCCGCCACCTCGATTTTCACGAGAGAACCGACGTTTTTTTTTTCTAAACCTAGATCCTTTTTTATAGATCTGGTTCGGTTTATTTTTTTGGTTTAGTTATTTAGCGAACGCCCATTCGTTAGTTCGTTTAACGAATGGTTTTTACTGTTTAGCCGCAGACAGCGAACGTTCTTTCGTTACCCTGTTCGTCAGTTTTTCTTTTTCTCGGATTTTCCGTGATTATTTTCGATCGCGATTTCTGATCCGATTTTCGTTCTAGTATAACTTTTCGCTCGTTTATCGGAATCAGGCGATTCAAACACCTAGAGTTTCGCCTCGAAACCCTCTTTTTGTTTAACCAACTTAAACAAGATTTTGCTACTGTAAAATTTGACTTTAGTCCAGATTAGTAAACGAAGTTGTTTCTTTCGTTGTTTGAGTTTTGTTGCTTCGTTTGATTTGATTCTTTTTGCAAACCGGAGTTCTTAAGTTGAACTTTCTGGTTAGATCTCTTATTTTAGTTTTATCCATGCCCTTGCTTGGTTGCTTATTGTATGCTTGTTTATTTGCGATAGAGTACCCGGAGTGTGAAGCGTGCTACTACGAGCCTCTAGGTTTCATGGATCATCAGCAAGGCAAGTAACACTTTGATCATACTTCTCTACTACCCAGTTTTATTGCATTAGGTCAATCCTCAAACAATTGCATGGTTAGTGTTGGGGATATTACTACTGGGCGTAAACCGGCCAGGAGAGGCCGGGTTAACTTCATCAGTAGTCAAGTATGCTTGAAGCCCGTGAGGATATTCTATAAGGGCCCAAGGCCCGAGAACGGTTTAAGGCACATGGCCGTGAATCGGCATTAGTATGTAACTTGTGTTGTAAGTTAGAAATACTAGAGACCGAATCGACACGTCTATGAGCCGGTCTCGGGACTCTGCAAACCGACTAGGCGTCACCCATGTATATAAGGGGACGACCCGGCGATTCAGACGACAGACAACAACTCGAGACTTAAGGCGAAGCTTGTTTGCTCCTAGTCATCGAAACCCCCATCAATTCCATCACAACTAGACGTGAGGCTTTTACCTTCATCGAAGGGCGAACTAGTATAAACTCTCTTGCGTCCCTGTGTCCGCTTTAACCCCTTCAAGCTAACCCGTAGCAATGGCTCCACGACTAAGTCCTTTCATGAGGACATCTGCCGTGACAAAACCACGACAGTTGGCGCCCACCGTGGGGCTATCGCACGATGGTTTCAAGTTCTTGGAGGGCAACTTCGAAGGACTCAAGGGTTATGTTGTGGGCCGGATGACCAAGAGTCATCGCGGCAAGCTCTACATCAACAATTCAGGCTGGGGCCCCCAAGGCCGGCTCGATTGAGTACGGGTACTGGGTCCCCGTTGGTGGCATACACGTCTTCATCGGCAAGATCAGTGAACCGGGCCCTGAGCCCGACATCTGCACCGACCTCGTCGAAACGGCTCAGCGTGCGAGATTTGCCCAGGTTAAACCGGCCGTGAAGCGTGCCTTCGTGGGAGTCATCCACGGAGGAGAATATGAAGATGGATCGGCATCTGGTAGCGAGACCGTCGTTTATTCCGGCGACGAGTCCTCAACCGAAGAAACCGAATCATTGTATCAACTGCAAGACGGCCGTATTGGGGGCTGCTCCGATGGTGATGATATTCGGATCCTCTCGATCTGCCCAACCGGGTTGGAATATTCATGGCCGGTACGCAGGCGGCGGTCCATTCTTCGACTGCAGCAGCAATGTTCTCCGGTTCAGCGGCGGCGGCGGCGGCCGGGGCAGGAGGCTCTATGCGCCCGCCGGCTCAAGTCTTATTTGATCTGTTTGATGCGTTGGCTGTGCTTATGGCAGAGGCTAACCCGGCGGATCGTGACGCCCTAGCGTGGAGATTGCAAAAGTGAGGAACAGACTACTCGGGCCAAGGCCGACCTAGCGGTGAGAACAATAGGATGGCCGCAGAGCGAACGCTTTGGATGCACAGGCCTATAGGCTTATCTTTGGACCGAGCAGCGTCGCATGAAGTCCTGAAAAGGAAGCATCGGTCTCGCCGCCAATGGTTTTCGATGCCGAAACCTCTTTAATACCCAGGCGAGGGACTAGTAACCCGCCGTGGCTAAACCGGCGGAGGCACACAGGGGCCAGGTGCGCCGTTCAGCCTCGATAGAATAATATCATACCTCGGCTGTCCGCACACCTCGGTCATTATTCCAATCCAATGGACAATCTTATCGCTGCCGCTTCACTACCGGAGGCCATCCCGATTGAGGGTGATTCTCCGCAAGCGGTGGAGACGCGCCGGGTTAAGGAACTTCTTCGAACAGCCTTGGTTCAACAGGAAGCATATTCATATAGCCATGACCGTATTCATTCCACCCCCCGTCCAAGCCGGAGTTACAGCAGGCGAATGGATGAACCGGTCGTATCCAGTAATGCACGGAACCGTGAAGCGTCCCGTGGCCATAACCCGGCGGGTGATGCTCAGGAAGTAGTGGACCGGGCCCGAGCACGAAGGGACGCTGAGTTAGCAGCGCAACATGAAGCTCGTCAGCTTATGCCGGTTCGTCCAACCACCTCGATCGAGCCAGGAGTTACTTCTAGTTCTTTGGGAGTGCCTTGTCTTGTCCCCGCTTTACGCAATGTGCGCCTGCCCAAGGATTTCAAGGGCCCGCGCAAGGTGCCAAATTACACGGCCGATTTGTCTCCGGAAGCATGGGTAGAGAGCTATGAGATGGCCATGGAGATGCTTGACGTACATGAAGCGGCGTGTGCAAAGTATTTCACCATGATGCTTGAAGGGACAACCCGTATTTGGTTAAAGAGCTTGCCAGCCAATTCTATCAGTTCAAGGGCCCAGTTGTGAGCCTGGTTTATCCAGAATTTCAAGGATACATGTAAGCAGCCCATGTCGATAGTGGACTTAGCGGCCTGTGTCCGGGAGGAAGGAGAGTCAACAACCCGCTGGGTACGCCGAGTCTCGGAAATTTTGCACTCATCAGACCGTATCAATGCCGACTCCGCAGTTATAACCTTGGAAAGCAACTGCCGGTTTAAACCTCTGAAGTTGAAATTGGGACGGATGAAGCGCCATTGTAACGATATGGGGACCCTCATGACTGCGTTAGTGAAGTATGCTGATTCTGATGGCACCAAGGATCCCGAGTCTGATGATGATAAGACAGGGAAGTGAAAGAAGAACAACAACTCCAAGGGGCAGCAACACAACACGGCAGGTCATGGTAACGGAGGCAAGCGTAAAGCGGATGGCAGCATGGATTTTGTGGCTAATACTAGCCTTGGCGGGCGGGGGCGGCTGACGGAAGGGTAAACCGCCAAATCGCGGTGGGGCTCCAAACCCCAACCCGGACCGCCTGACTTATCTATTAAATCAGCCCTGTCCAAAGCACGGGACGAAGGAGTCGCCAGCAACCCACCTTTGGAAGGATTGCTATATTATGCAGGAGTTCGAAAATTCTAATGCTTTCCGGTATGATCACGGATCAGGTGGTGGCTCAGGATCCGGACTCCATGGGCCGGGTCACGGTGGAGGAAATGTCGGTTCAGGCTTCAATGGAGATCAGGGTGGACATAACAATCAAAACAAATGTAACAGCTGGTGGTTACAACCAGCGATGGCAGTCCGGCTATCGAGCAATCCAGCGGTTGAATAGCGGGCAATATCATGTATTCACCACTAGCTTAGACAAAGCGAGACGGAAGCTTCACAAGCGGCAAAGGAATTACATTGAACCGGTTGTGCCTCGTTATTTACGCTGGTCCGAACAGCCAATCATATGGAGCAGAGAGGATCACCCTCCCCGGGTTGACAGTCCGGGTCAGCTAGCGTTGGTGGTGGCACCTCAGGTGGGAGGTTACAAGTTCACCAAAGTGCTCATGGATGGAGGAAGCAACATTAATATCTTGTACTATGAGACCTTCCGTCGTATGGGGCTAACAGACAAGAATCTTAAACCGTCCAATACGGTATTCAATGGTGTGGTGCCTGGTAAGTCAGCATATCCCATTGGCAAGATAGCTCTGGAGGTGGCCTTTGGGGATGATCATGATTCCAGGTCAGAAACATTGGTTTTTGAGGTGGTTAAGATCCGGAGCCCGTACCACGCTTTGTTTGGGCGGCCGCCTTATGCCAAGTTTATGGCACGACCCTGTTATATTTATCTGCAGCTCAAGATGTCGGGTCACAAGGGGACCATAATCGTTCATGGAAGTCGCAATATTGCCTTGGAGTGTGAGGAAGGTGATGCATCCTATGCAGAGTCGGTTTGTGCCACGGAAGAGTTGAAGTACTACAAGGATAATGTTGATCCGGCGGATATGACTCCGTTGAAGAAGCCAACCACAGAGCATGATCCGGCTCTAAAGTTCAAATCGGCAGCTGAGACTAAGGTTGTTGACTTCGTACCTGGCGATTCGTCCAAGCAGTTTAGTATCAGCACCAACTTGGATCTGAAATAGGAAAGCGCGCTCATCGAGTTCATCCGTGAGAACCGGGACATTTTTGCATGGAAGCCTTCTGACATGCCAGGTGTACCGAGGGAACTCGCTGAGCACACTCTTAATGTTGATCCTAAGTACAAACCGGTGAAGCAATTTCTTCGCCGGTTCAACGAGGAAAGGCGCAAAGCTATTGGAGAAGAGGTGGCCAGGCTCTTAGCGACTGGCTTTATTGTTGAAGTGATCCATCCTGAATGGTTGGCTAATCCGGTGCTGGTCCTTAAGAAAAACAGCACCTGGCGCATGTGTGTGGATTACACAGATCTTAACAAGGCTTGTCCAGCAGATCCTTTTGCCCTCCCCCGCATCGATCAGATTATTGATGCCACGGCGGGTTGTGAGTGTTTGAGTTTTCTGGATGCATATTCTGGTTATCATCAGATCAAGATGGCAGTTAAGGACCAGGAGAAAACGGCGTTCATGACTCCCTTTGGAGCCTTCTGCTATGTATCTATGCCCTTTGGGCTCAAGAGTGCCCAGGCAACTTATCAACGGTGTGTACAACATTGCCTTCATAAGCAGATCAGCCGTAATGTACATGCCTATGTGGATGATATTATGGTTAAATCAAGGGAAAAGGAGACTCTGGTTGATGATTTGAAGGAAACCTTTGATAACCTGCGGACATACAAGATGATGCTCAACCCGGCCAAGTGTGTTTTTGGTGTACCGGCAGGTAAGTTATTGGGTTTTCTGGTGTCCAACAGGGGAATTGAGGCTAATCCAGAGAAGATCACATCTATCACCTCTCTGGCTAAACCGAAATGTATCAATGATGTCCGGTAACAGCAGGCGGATTGCGCGTTGAGCGGTTTATCAGCCATCTCGGTGAGAAGGCGATACCTTTGTATCGAATCTTTGAAAAAAGCGGATCCCTTTGTCTGGAGTCCGGCCGCTAATAAAGCATTGGAGGACTTAAAGCGGCAGCTAGCCAATCCGCCTGTTCTTGCTGCTCCGATTGTCAAAGAACCGTTGCTACTATATGTGGCAGATAATGCTCGTGCAGTCAGCGTAGCTATTGTGGTAGAGCGCAAGGAGGCGGGCAAGGAGTATCCGGTTCAGCGTCCGGTTTACTATATCAGCGATGTGCTTATTGAGTCCAAACAAAGATACCCGCATTCGCAGAAGCTGGTGTATGGAGTTTTCATGGCAAGCCGGAAGCTTAAGCAATACTTCCAGGGACATCCCATCACAAAGTGGTCACCGCTCCTTTGGGAGATATAATTCAAAACAGGGAGGCAACTGGTCGGATTGCCAAGTGGGCTATAGAGCTTGGGTCGCACGGTTTGAAATACGTGCCTCGGACGGCGATCAAGTCTCAAGCACTTGTGGATTTCATCAATGATTGGACGGAGTTACAAGCACCTGAAGAAAAACCGGATCACACCTATTGGACTATTCATTTTGATGGGTCCAGACAATTGGAGGCTCGGGCTGGAGTCGTATTAACTTCCCCACGAGGTGATAAGTTACATTACATTCTCCGCTTAATGTTCCCTTGTACTAACAATGCAGCTGAGTATGAAGCTTTACTCCGTGGTCTCTGGATGGCTAAGGAGATGAATCTCAGCGAGTTAAGTGCTTGATGACTCGGACCTGGTGGCCCAACAAGTGTATGCGGTACTTGGGATTCTAAGGACCCACTCATGGCAGCATACCATCGTGAGGTGGATATCATTGCAGGCCACTTCAAGGAATATCAGGTGGATCATGTGGACAGACGGAAGAACGAAGCGGCGGACGCTTTAAGCCGGCTGGGCTCTCAGCATAAACCGGTCCCGCTTAATGTCTTCTTAGATGTCCTGCATAACCCATCGGTCAAGCTCCCTGGCGAAGAGGATTTGGCTATTCCTGATCCGGAGGCTCAGTTGGTGGCGGCTCTGCATGTCATTCCGGATTGGACGATTCCTTATCTTGCATACATGAACCGGGCGAGTTACGAGAGGATGAGACGCTGACCGGACATATAATCCATGATCCAAGTCCATGACTATTGTCAATGGCGAGTTGCATCATTGCGGTGTCGAGGAGCGTTTCGACGTTGTGTGTCGCCAGAGGAAGGTTGTGAGATCTTGCGCGAAATCCACGAAGGAGATTGTGGTCACCACGCCGGTTCAAAATCTCTGGTGGCTAAGGCGTTTCATCACGGTTTCTATTGGTTGACTTCTCATGCTGATGCGGAGGACCTAGTTAGGCGATGTGACGGCAGTCAGAAGTTCTCAAGACATGCTCATGTGCCGGCTCAAGAATTGAGGATGATTCCAATTACTTGGCCATTTGCGACTTGGGGGCTGGATATGGTTGGGCCTTTCAAACGGTCCAAGGACAAGAAGACCCACCTTTTGGTGGCGGTTGACAAATTTACAAAGTGGGTAGAAGCGGAGCCCGTCGACAAGTGTGATGCAGCCACGGTGGTTCAATTCATTAAGAAGGTGATTTTCCGGTTTGGCTTTCCACACAGTATCATTACTGATAATGGTACCAATCTATGTAAGGGTGCTATGAAGGAGTTCTGTGAACGTGAGCACATCCGGCTTGACGTTTCATCAGTGGCTCACCCACAGTCCAATGGCCAAGCAGAGAGAGCTAACCAGGAGATCTTACGAGGCATCAAACCCCGGCTTATGGTCCCTTTGCAGCGGACACCGGGTTGTTGGGTCGAGGAGTTACCATCTGTGTTATGGAGCATCAATACTACACCCAACACATCGACAGGATACACACCGTTCTTCATGGTCTACGGAGCGGAGGCGGTTCTCCCCAGTGATATTCGTCATGATTCACCTCGTGTAGCAGCTTATGTTGAAGCAGACAACGAGGTAGCACGACAATACGCTTTGGACCTGTTGGATGAGGAGTGTGACATTGCAGCTGCCCGTTCGGCGATCTACCTGCAGGATCTTCGTCGCTATCACAGTCGCCGAGTTAGAACCAGAACCTTTCCATAAGAAAATTTGGTGCTCCGGCTCATCCAAGACCAGACTGATATGCACAAGCTATCCCCACCTTGGGAGGGACCTTTTGTGGTCAGCAAGAGTCTGCACAACGGGTCGTACTATCTGATTGATATTCGAGAGCATAAAGTCTCACGTACATCAGAGGAGGAGACCAACAGGCCGTGGAACATAGCTCATCTTCGGCCCTACTATACTTGAGCCATAGGCTCTACTTATGTACATATTATGACAATGTATATATTATGATCAATACAATAAGCCGGAGCCTTAGCTAAAGCGGGGTCTCTGTTATTTTTACATCATGAGTGGTTACACGGAGTTTTTATTTTAAAGCGGTCTCCGATTTACCCCTTGAGTTAGCTTTTTAACAAAGCTTTATATTATGTCACTTGGGGGCTTGGTTGTGTCCGAACCAATGCAACACCTTTTGACAGGCGAAAGCCACGAGATCACTTGGGGACTTGGTCACGTCTGAACCAGTCACGCCTCTTGATCGGCCTAAGGCCACAGAATCACTTGGGGTCTTGGTCGAACCCGAACCATCGCTACACCTCTTGATCAGCGTAATGCCACTACATCATTTGGGGACCTGGCTGACATGAACCATAGCTACGCCTATTGGGCGCTTGGTCGTGTACGACCATGGTAATGCCACTTGATCGGCTCAAACAGCCTCTTTTCGCAAAATATTTTGTCTTTGCCTTTGCTAGAAATTTGTTTGTCTTCTTGCATATTTATCTTGTTGTGTTCTTAAACCGACAATTGTTAGACCGATTCAACTGTCGGTTGACGGGACACGGTTTTTCATCCGAGACACTTTGCGGTTTGATTTTTGATAAACATCCTATTACGGAGTAACACGGTGTTCATCTTAACCCGGAATGGTTTACCTGGTAAACCGACCCTATATACACAGGAGCTGTTTTCTCCTTCAGCAGAGCGGGTTTCTTACAACTCCGCTTCAAGATTGGCACAGCCAACTTCATGCCCTACGATGGCAGGTATAAAATATTCCCATATTTTATCATATGTTTAATCTAAAGTATTATCTTTAATCTCATATACATGGATATGATGACCCGCCTGGTGATACAACCACAATGACGTTTTAAGCTTTTTGCTGCAGACAATAGTTTAAGGTTGATGATTCAACAAAAACATAAATTGCAATAAATATGCACGAAGGCATATCAACACAAAGTGTGGCAACTAGTCTATTACAAGGCAACATAGTGCCCAGATAGGATAATTGTTTTTGGCATAACGTAAGGAAGCAGTAATGTAAACCGGCCTCCGGTTTATGCTTGATTGCCAGCTTGGCCTGATGGTTGCGGGTCATCCTGCGCCGCTTCAACTTCTGATTCCCTACCCGGTAATTTGAAATCAACAGTTGTCTAGTCGATTCCCATTAATGCTTGGAATAAGGCTTCATCATTGATCAGCAACGACGGTTCAATATCAGGAGCGTAAGTATGCTTACGGATTGGCGGTATAAGGTTCTCCGCTTCAGGAATTGGTGCAGACACTCGTTTATTTTCTCCATCATATTGGGCTTGATAGTGAGATAGATTTGCCTCTTCAACCAATTGGCAAGCCAAAGGGCGCACTTCCCGGTTTATCGTTCGGAGATCCTCTTCGCTGAATTATGTCCCATCTTCCTTCAAGCTTGGGAAGCCCTGCGCCGCTTCAACAGGATCAAAATCCGGCACCCACGCTTTGGCCCGGATTAAGGCATTTATGTCACCGGTTCTAGCAGCAGATTTCTTTAATTCTTCAAACCGGGCAGGAAGCATTGACAACCTTTTAAGGGTGTCCTGAATCAAGGTCGGTGCCGGGTTGTTATGAGAAGCGGTGCTGATGATCCGTCACGCACCGATATAGAGTTGCTCTATCAATGTATAAGAGGCTTTCAATTTCTTCCGCACGTCTGATCCCAAGTGGCCAATACGTGTCCCTGTATCATTCAAAGGGTTAATAAACCGGCAATTGCATGAGAAGGATTCATTACATCAGAAATCACAAAGACTTACCAAACACAGCGGCGGTCATGGCATGCACTTGCCGCTTTACACTGGTCAGTTCGTCAACCACCGGTTTGAGTGCAGCTTCAGCATTCTCTGCCCGTTGAGTTAAAGCGGCCTTTTCAGTGGCCCAATCCGCCCGCTCCTTGTTGAAGCTCTCCTTAAGCTTTTCCATGACGCTTAAAGCGCTGGTTAATTCATTCTTTACTTTGGAGGTTTCAGCTTGCTGGGATTTCACGTTTTCTTGGAGATCAGCGATTTGGTTGTCTTTCTTGTTCAGATCAGCCTACATACAGAAAATCATTTGATAAAGATTAAGGTGCAGACTTGAAGTACCAACCCCATGACAAGTTATGCCTTTGGTACTTGGGGGCTAATGCATATTTGTTGTTCATTCTATGATTTCTATATATCAAGTCCCAAGCTCAATACAAGTATTCAGTTTGGCACTTGGGGCTAATGCTTATTTGGTCTGTCCTTGAGGGATACTGGATTTCTTATAAAAGTCCCGGTTTAACTACATTAAGTTGAACCGGCCCTTGGGGGCTACTTTCCCAAAAGTACAGCTTTGCTCAGGATTATATTGGGAAGTCCCGGTTTAAGTTCACATCTTAAACCGTCACTTGGGGGCTATAAGAGTTGACAGATTGAAATATATAAGCAGGGAGTCATATGGAATTTACCTCATATTTGTCCTTCATCATATTTACCAGACCGGCTTCATAATCACGGCTGGTATATAACCGGTTCAGATAACCGGAATGAAGATCTTGGGGATTCAAAGCGGCATAAGTAGACAAATCGGCATTCCACTTGCCTTTACCAAACGCGGTAAATTCATCCTTTGCAGTGTGCTTAGACAAGGCGACAGGATTACCTGGCTCGGAATGGCCAAAGCCAGTAATAACAACATCATCATCCTTGGATTCACCGATTCGCACTGGGGTCGCCGGTTTATCCGTATGCTTTGGCGGACTCGCTGCCTTGTCAGTTTGAGCAGGACTCGTGGGTTGATTTGAAGGGCCGGTGACATCAACATGTGCCTCTTCAACAGTAACATCATGATCTCGCAATGGTGGGTCGGTTAGCATTTCATCCTGGATGTGTTCCTCAGGATTTGGTGTTTGGGTCGGTTCAGGAGCATCATCTTCTGCCGCTTTGTCCAGGCAAGCTTTCTTGCTTGGCCTAGGCTTGGCCCTGAAAGGAAAAAGACAGATCGGTCCAATGAACATTGAAAGTGGTATATCAAACAGCATTATCAGGAATATGGCTCACCCAAGCATTGTCTTGAGTGGTGGGAGTTTGGTGCCTGTCGACTCGCCAGAGGAAGAATGAGAAGTCACTTGATAATCGGAGTCGGATGGATTAAGAGGTTGACGAATGCAACCCGCTTTAGGATAAGCATTGACGAAACAGTTAGAGACCTCTGAATGGTGTTTCCGAACAGGACTGTTCGGTAAACCGGTGGAGGTGACTACCTGGCCATTGTGCCGGGTTGCGCGACGAGCTTCATGTTGTTGTGTCTTCGTAAGAAAGTTTCGATCCAAGTAAGCAAGAGTATGAGAAAATTTAACTTTCCGGTTTGCTCAATGGATTTTTACTGAAGGTAAAGGCTTTGAATCAGAAGAAAGAGCGATTACCTCTACAACATCAGCATGACTAGCTTCAGCATCATCCTGGCAATAATCATTATCAATAAGGCGTGTAAAAAATAGACCAAGTGAGTCAAGTTCTACCACAAGATCCGGATTACCCACATCATCGTCAGCTGGTGGATCGGAGGAGGCAGTGGGTTTCTTTCTATTTGCTGGTTTCTTCACAACTTTGGTCTTGGGCCGGGTTATTGCCACCGGTTTCTCTTGGGGGGTCTTCCTGCTCCAAAATGGATCGTCACCTTGTTTGAAAGATGTTAATATCAACAAAGAGTACTTAAACATAGTCATATTTTATACAGGCATAAGATATGAGTCTTACGACTGGCGGTTTGTTAATGGCAGAAAAGGGAGCCAGGCCGGTTTGGGCGCAAGCAGCTTTCGGTTCCTTTAACATCCTCTTAACAGCCTCAGTAACTTCATTGTCTGTCAGCTGGATCTCAATATGCCGTAGAGGGTCTTTCACATCTTCTGTGTATTTGCACATCAAATCGGAGCGCAGGCTTAGGGGCAGTATACTCGAAGATATCCAACAGCGGGCAAGATCAACTCCTGTCAACCCGTTGGCCATGAAGGCCCGGAGCTTGGATAGTTGAGGGGCATATTTGCTTCTCTCCTTAGCAGTTAGTCTGTGAGGGAGGGGATGTGTGTTGCTTAGCCGCTCCGGACGGTAACCCGGTAAAGGATTTTCTCCCTTAGGGGAGGTATCTTTGCAGTAAAACCATGTTGAATTACACTCTTTGGGATGGCTGTGCAGTTTGGCGTGAGGGTAAGTGACCTCTTTCCGCTTTGGAATCGCCACACCGCCCAACTCAGTGTTGGGACCATCAGAAAATCAGTGCGGCGGTTTAGATGGAAGCAATCTCTGAACAATTCAACTGTGGGCTCCTCTTGGAAAAACACCTCACAGAGCACTTGAAAGTGACAGATATTGGTTATGGAGTTGGGGCCAATGTCTTTTGGACGCAGTTGGAAGTTGGCCAAGACATCCCGATAAAACTTTGAACCGGGTGGACTGAAGCCCCGGGCTAAATGATCAGCAAAAACAACAACTTCTCCATCCTTGGGTTCTGGAGAACTCTCCGGGCTAGGGACCCTCTAGTGAATGACGTCTTTTTTGCCTAAAGCGCTGGTGCGGACTAAGTTATCCAGTTGAGTTTCAGTCACTCGAGAAGGGCCCCAGTTACACTCGTACACTTGCTTGGCCATGATGCAATCTGCAAGGCAGTAATACCGGTTCAAGAATATGTTGGAAGGCTATATATTGATACATTCATTGTTAAACCGGAAGAAGTTGCTTATAAACCGGAGTTATGCAAGGTGGCAATACATAACCGAAAAAAACCTTGGCGGTTCAACAAGGGGACTAATGGTATATGCCGAGTTGTCAATTTCTCTACAAAGTTAAACCGCCTGGTCTGAAACATTGATGAATTAAGAGTGGATGTGCGAAAACAGGTTTCACAAAAGCTTGTCACAGTTTTGGATCTGGAGCATATTCAGAAAAGAAATAAATATTCAAGGTCCAAAAATGGAGCGATACCGAATCAATGAGCAAGGACGCAGGGAGATCTATGACCTTGAGATGTGCAGGTGACAGCGGATGCTAAAAAACTACCGCTACGCAGAACAAAGATTCGCAGACTTAACTAAAAGTTATCATATGAGCAAGAAGCAAGCAATGAACACCGAAGAACATGGAAACCCTAGAACAGATCTATGGTGAAAGGATAGAAAACTTACCGGGGCTGAGGAAGAAGCGGAAGGTCGCCGCGATGCTCTGGTACGTTCAGGGTGATGTGGTGGCCAAGGTTGGTGCAGAAGTTGACGGCGGCGGTGGAGCTCCGAA
The DNA here is from genome assembly GCA_021605145.1 of Aegilops bicornis. Taxonomy (NCBI): domain Eukaryota; kingdom Viridiplantae; phylum Streptophyta; class Magnoliopsida; order Poales; family Poaceae; genus Aegilops; species Aegilops bicornis. The sequence continues at coordinate 145,529,956 of CM038669.1, forward strand.
GTTGGGCGGCGCGAGGAAGACGAAGCAGAGGGGCACGAAGAAAAAAAATAAATGACCCTTTGGTCTTATTTATAAAGCAAGAGACCTGTGTCAGGCGCGAGAATCAAGGAGCCGCGAGTTTGGAAACGGAGCTGTCGCCTCGATTGTCGCAGGTCTATTAAACAAAAGAGGTATTATGGATAGTTTTTATGACAGGTGACATCACGCCGGTTTACGATGACCAGAGAAGATGACATCATGGCCGTTCACCCAATTACACAAAGTTGCTGAAGACGACGTTTTTGCTGAGGATTGACATGAACGTGTTCAAATCAATCTGGGGCCTAATGTTGGGGATATTACTACTGGGTGTAAACCGGCCAGGAGAGGCCGGGTTAACTTCATCAGTAGTCAAGTATGCTTGAAGCCCGTGAGGATATTCTATAAGGGCCCAAGGCCCAGAACCGGTTTAAGGCTTGTAGCCGTGAACCGCATTAGTACGTAACTTGTGTTGTAAGTTAGAAATACTAGAGACCGAACCGACACGCCTATGAGCCGGTCTCGGGACTCTGCAAACCGACAAGGCGTCACCTATGTATATAAGGGACGACCCGGCGATTCAGAGGATGCACAACAACTCGAGACTTAGGCAAAGCTTGTTTGCTCCCTAGTCATCGAAACCCCCATCAATTCCATCACAACTAGACGTAGGCTTTTACCTTCATCGAAGGGGCCGAACTAGTATAAACTCTCTTGCGTCCTTGTGTCCTCTTTAACCCCTTCAAGCTAACCCGTAGCGATGGCTCCACGACTAAGTCATTTGATGATGACATCTGCCGTGACAAAACCACGACAGTTAGGACCTGAATTAAATAGTGGGTTTGGGAAGTAGATGAGGTAGTACCTATTCACCTGTTTACTATCAAACCTTTGGGAGTTACTTCTACGTTTCTTATATTGCCATGCTATGCTCGTAGACGTGGATTGGGTTTGAGTGTATTCATGACAGATGTGAGTATTGTTAATTAATGGTTTACTTAAGGTGGCAACTTTAATACACATCATGGTGGATTGAGGCACCTGGGGAATTCCAGTGATTGCCTGTATTTTTTTTGGAAATCCCGGGGTACCGTGTGATTCTCCTATGGACTGCCACCCAGGCTCAAAGGGATCATAAGATTACTCATGCTAGAAACTTCCGTGTGCAGCCACATGCCTTATGGGCTCTGTCATAGTTGAGTAAGTTGTGGAAAACCTTTCCATGATGGGCTAGCAGATGTAGGGGAATGTAGGTGTACCGGCCTATCTATCGGTTAAGGGGACCTCTTCGGAAAGACTGTCTCGGTCATCCATTTCTCAAACATCATGTAGTGCGAGAAAACCAATGGAGGAGATCGAGTCTTGTGGGGAAAAGTGCCCAAACCTCTGCAGAGTGTACAAACTAATCATGGTTAGCCGTGTCCCCGGTTATGGACATCTTGAGTATCTGGTTCTTGGATTATCATGTGGATCTCATCACTCTTAATTATAATATTTGATTGGGTTATTAATTACTTTTCAATTGGGATTGAGATGGGGTTACCATTCTCAATGTTTAACAACCACCATGATAGTTAAATAAAATATATTCCTTTGTTGTAGGGAAAAATTGGATTTACGCAAAACATATTAACCATACAGCCTCCACCAGCCATATATGCATGTAGTGTTAGCTTTATTCTGTTCATTACTCTCTTGTGTTACATTGCTAGCATATTCCACGTGCTGACCCGTTTTCAGGCTGCAACGTATCATGTTGCAGACTTTTCAGATGATGAGTAAGGAGCCTTAGGTCATGGTCTTTCACTCAGTGATGTCGTTGGAGTTGATGGACTCACTTTATCTTCCAAGCCTTCCGCTGTTATCGTATTAGATGGCCTTAAGCCATATTTATTGTAATAAGTTCTCTTTTGAGACATTCGATGTAATAGGTGTGTGATTGCTACTCTATTATAAATCATTCAAGTATCAGGCGTGTCAAGATTACCGATCCAGGATGACACTAATGCACGAGATTAGATCGCTTGAGGTCCGGTCGCTACAAAGATGGTATCAGAGCACACATTGACTGTAGGACACGACCACTAAGCTAAAGCCCTAGATCACTACTCTCTTCTCATTTCTGACTCCTCTCCATTCTTCTGCTCTTTAGGATGGCGGATGCAAGGATCAAGTTCACGCAACCGGATGAAGACACCCCTTTTGGACGCCACTTGAAGGAAGTCACTAGGTACCTAAACATTGGAATACCAAGCTTCGTGGGGACTTACAACGCCACTTTACCAGAAGAGGGGCGCTGGATGATTCAAGTTCAAGTTCCAGGAAGGACATTCACACCTGTCACTGAGCCCATAGAGTTTTCTTTTGATGCACCAACCTGGAGTCTAGGAAAGAGTATGGCAGCTCACATCACCATGGGACGCATTGGAGAAGTTTACCACAATGATATCAAGGATACAATCTACCAAATTTGTGGGCGCCGAGATGAGAAATGGGAGATGATCAGCACCAGGAAGGATAGATCGATTGCAGCTTTTATCCAGGAGTTGAACCAGCACATTCGGCGCCAGAGAACCGGATGTCTTGCAGTAGCATGACAGATTTGAAGAAGGCGATGACAAGGATCACGGAGCTGGAGGAAGAACTCAAGGCTACACGCGAAGATTATGAGGAGGAAATTGTCGTACTAGTGGAGAAGAATGACGACCTGACAAGGAAGCTAGGAGTTTTCATGGGAGACCCCGCGCCAGGAGGAGAAGATGACGATTCCACTTGCCCGGAGAACTATATCATCATCGACGACACCGACTCGGATCCTGACAATAGCGATGATGACTATGTTGATGAAGCTGGAGCGGATATCATGGAGTCTTCGACCGATCAATTTTTCTAGTCGACCACCATATCGGTAGTAGTATCCCACCATGTATATAGTATAGTCCAAGCACTTTTGTAACGATAGTTCTAGACCGATTGTATGCCCTTGTTTGATTGATTGAGTGAAATGTTTGTGTTTGTCTCATGTGCATATGAGTAGTGTTTTCCCCTAGACCTCATTCTATTATGTTTTCTCATCTTTTCTAAACCCAGCAGATGCCTCCGAGACGCGACAATGGATTTGCTTTCCCACCGGAGCTCACTCAGTTGATCCAGCAGCAGAATGCATTGATGCAGATACTAGTCCAGAATCAGAACCAGGGGAACAACAACAACAACCCACCACCACCACCAGTTGATCACTTAGCCTGTTTTCTTAGGCTGAATCCGCCGGTGTTCTCCAGTAGCACCGAGCCGATTGTTGCAGATGATTGGCTCCGCAAGATTGAAAGGGAGTTGACTACTGCAGGATGCACAGATGCAGAGAGAGTGCGTTTTGCCGCACATCAGCTTGATGGACCTGCAGCATCATGGTGGGAGAATTTCATAGTCACTTACCCTATTGACACTATGACATGGGACTAGTTCGAGCAGGCTTTTTGCACTGCCCATGTTTCAGCAGGAGCTATGGCCATGAAGAAGCGTGAGTTTCACAACTTACGCCAGGGGGGCACACTGTTGGTCAGTATGTGGATGAATTTAGTAAGCTAGCATGTTATGCCCCAGATGACGTCGCTACAGATCCAGCTAAGAAGGAGAAGTTTCTGGAAAGACTGAATGATGAGCTGAGCATGCAGTTGATGGTGGAAAATTTCAATAATTACCAGGAGTTGGTAGATCAAGCTCTCATGCATGAAGGGAAGCAGCAGCAGATTGACAGCTACAAGAGGAAGTATGGACAAGGGAAGTATAATTCTGGAGCTCAGCAGAGACTCCGTTTCACTCCAAACTCGGGAGGACTTGTTCATAACCATGGAGGCCACACTCATAATGGAGGAAGTATGCACAACCATAGTGTCCCCAAGAATGGGAATGGTAATGGAGGAAGCAGTGGACAGAACCGTTCCAACCCGGCAACACCCGCCAAGAAATATCTAAGCCACGTTACTTGCTACAAGTGCCAGAAGACCGGACATTACGCCAATGAATGTCCTGAAGCTAAGAATGGAAATGGCAATGGAAGCTCTATGAAGAAGCCCAACCCTTTCAACAGGGGACAAGTGAACCACGTAACATGGAGGAGGTTGGTGCCCAACCAGATGCAGCAATAGGTAAGTTTTTGGTTAAGTCATTTACTACAGTTGTTCTTTTCGATACTGGTGCATCACATTCATACATATCAAGGGGATTTGTGGATAAGTATAAGTTGCCCACTAGAGTTCTTAAGACACCCATGCTAGTAACCTCACCCGGAACAGAGTATATGGCAAGCCATGGATGTTTTCAGATGCCATTGACCATAGGTAGGCCTGTTTTCCCCTCAGATCTGATAATTTTGGAGTCGCAAGGTTTGGATGTGATTCTGGGTATGGATTGGCTATCGATGTATGGAGGAAACATCGATTGCGCCAGTAAGACGATTTTGCTTACCACCCTAGAAGGAAGAAGGATCAAATATGTATTCCGGCATGTTACGAGTAGAACTCAAGTAAATTCCTTATCAGGAGTTGTACAGGAGGAAGTACCAGTGGTGAAGGATTTCCCGGATGTATTTCCAGAAGAGTTGCCAGGCATGCCACCGGATAGAGACATTGAGTTTTCGATTGAGCTTTTGCCGAACGGGCCAATATCTAAGAGACCGTCTGAGAATGCACCGCAAAGGATTTGGAGGAAATTAAGAAGCAGATTAATGAGTTCTTTGGATAAAGGTTATATTCGCCCAAGTTCGTCACCTTGGGGATCACCAAGACTTCTAGTGGAGAAGAAGGATGGATCGTTAAGGATGGTTGTTGATTATCGAGGATTGAATGAGGTGACGATCAAGAACAAGTACCCACTGCCGATGATCAATGATTTGTTTGATCAGCTGCAAGGAGCTAAAGTGTTTTCCAAGATCAATCTGCGATCAGGGTACCACCAGCTGAAGATTCAAGAGCAGGATATACCTAAGACATCTTTTACCACGAGGTACGTGCTATATGAGTATACCGTTATGTCATTTGGCCTGACTAACACAACTTCCTATTTTATGAACATGATGAACAAGGTGTTTATGGAGTTTTTGGATGAGTTCGTCGTGGTGTTCATCGATGACATTCTGGTCTACTCGAAGAATGAAGAAGAACATAAGGAACATTTGCGTTTAGTACTTGGGAGGCTTAGAGAACATCAGCTATACGCCAAGTTCAGCAAGTGTGAGTTTTGGCTGAAGGAAGTTGGATTCCTTGGACATGTTATATCTGGAGAAGGAATAGCGGTAGACCCCACCAAGGTTGTCACGGTGACAAATTGGGAGCCACCCACGTCAGTTGGAGAGATCCGGAGTTTTCTTGGACTCGCAGGATACTACCGGAGGTTCATTGAGAATTTCTCAAAGATTGCGAAGCCCATGACGGATTTTTTGAAGAAGGACACCAAATTCAAATGGACTAAGGAATGTGAGGCCAGTTTTCAGGAGTTGAAGACACGCTTGGTTACATCACCAGTGTTGATTCTGCCAGATCAACGCAAGGATTGTGAAGTGTATTGCGACGCTTCTTGTCGAGGACTTGGAGCCATACTTATGCAGGAGGTAAGAGTTGTTTCATATGCCTCATGACAACTTAAACCCCATGAGTTAAACTATGCTACGCATGATTTGGAGTTAGCAGTCGTAGTGCATGCATTGAAGACATGGAGACATTTTCTCATCGGAAACCATTGTGAGGTATACACGGATCACAAGAGTTTGAAGTATATCTTCACACAGAAGGAGTTGAATCTCAGGCAGAGGAGATGGTTAGAGCTCATTAAGGATTATGATATGAGATTGCATTATCATCCCGGAAAGGCTAACGTAGTAGCTGATGCGTTGAGCCACAAAAGTCATGTCAACACACTCATGACCGGAGGATTACCCAAGGAGTTAGCAGAGGACCTTTGCAAGCTATGTTTGGAGATAGTTCCGAGAGGATATGTAGCAGCTTTGGAGATTCAATCTACTTTAATGGATAAGATCAGAGAAGCACATAAGACGGACAAGGAGATTTCTGAAATAAAGGAAAGAATGAGTAAAGGAAAGGCTAAGGGATTTCGTAAAGATGAGCATGATACCTTATGGTTTGAGGACCGCGTATATGTGCCAAATGATCAGGAGATCAGGAAGTTGATTCTGCAGGAGGCTCATGATTTGCCATATTCGGTTCACCCAGGAAATACCAAGATGTATCTGGATTTGAAGGATAGTTTCTGGTGGACCGGAATGAAGAAGGATATTGCGGAGTATGTAGCAGTTTGTGATGTATGTCAAAGAGTGAAGGCAGAGCATCAGAAGCCAGCAGGATTGCTACAACCATTGCCAATACCCAAATGGAAGTGGGATAAGTTAGGCATGGATTTTATCACGGGATTACGCAGGACTCGTTCAGGCTATGAATCGAGATGGGTTGTAGTCGATCGTTTGACGAAAGTAGCTCACTTCATACCAGTGAAGACCACTTACACCAGTGCTAAGTTGGCAAAGATATACATGACCAGGATTGTATGTCTGCATGGAGTTCCGAGGACCATTGTATCAGATAGAGGAACCCAGTTTACTTCAATGTTTTGGAATCAGTTGCATGAAACTTTGGGAACCAGGCTAGAGTTCAGTACAACTTTTCACCCACAGACAGATGGGCAGACTGAAAGGGTCAATCAAATTCTGGAGGACATGTTGAGAGCTTGTGCGCTAGACTATGGATCTAGTTGGGACGATAATTTGCCGTATGCAGAGTTCTCATACAACAACAGCTACCGGGCCAGTTTGAAGATGGCACCGTTTGAAGAATTGTACGGAAGGAGGTGCAGAACACCGTTGTTGTGGGATGAAGTTGGAAACCGACAATTGTTTGGACCAGATTTGATTAAAGAGTCTGAAGAGAAGGTTAAGCTGATTCGCGATAGACTCAAGGTAGCCCAGTCCAGGCAGAAGAGCTATGCGGATTCTAAACACAAGGAGACAGTTTACGAGGTTGGAGACAGAGTGTATCTTCGTGTATCCCCACTTTGAGGAGTAAAGCGCTTTGGAGTTAAGGGAAAGTTAGCGCCACATTTTGTGGGACCATACAAGGTTTTGGAACGTATGGGAGAAGTTGCTTACAAGTTGGAATTACCCGAAGGATTGTCCGGAGTTCACGATGTGTTCCACGTTTCTCAGTTGAAGAAGTGCCACGCAGAGATGGCTAACATTCCCCTGAGAGATACAGTACCGCTGGAAGCGATACAGTTGAATAATGATTTTACATATGAGGAGAAGCCAGTTAAGATTCTCGAGTTTGCTAGCCGAGTCACAGCAGCAAGGTTATCAAATTCTGCAAAGTTGAGTGGAGCCACCATACCGAGGATGAAGCCACCTGGGAACAAGAGGAAAACCTACAGAAGGATTACCCACACCTATTTTCTAGCCAACCCGAATCGCGAGGGCGAGATTCATCTTAAGGGGGGTAGGTTTGTAACATCCCAAATTTTTAATTTGGAATGTTATACATTAGATCATCATTGCATATCATATTTTATTGCATTTTTGTTTGATCCTAGAAATTCTACGCAACTCAAGGACCCATGGAGAGAGTTGGGGATTTCATTATTTTCATATTCGAGTTTTCTCGAATTTTGAAAAAAGGATCATTTGATTTTAATTATTTTCTCTTCGAATATTTCTTTTATAAACCTAACAGCGCCTCTTGCCGCCATCGACGCCGCCCTTGCCGCCTCACGGAGCCCTTGCCGCCTCGCCGAGCCCGCCGCCGTCGCGATTCGCCCGACTTCGCGGAGGTAGCCTCCGCCGCCGCCTCGGTTTTCGTGAGAGAACCGACATTTTTTTTTCTAAACCTAGATCCTTTTTTATAGATCCGGTTCGATTTATTTTTTTTGGTTTAGTTATTTAGCGGACGCCCGTTCGTTTTAACAAACGGTTTTCACCATTTAGCAGCAGACAGCGAACGTTCGTTCGTTAGCCTGTTCATTAGTTTTTCTTTTCTCGGATTTTCGATCGCGATTTCCGATCCTATTTTTGTTCTAGTATAACTTTTTGCTCGTTTATCGAAATCAGGCGATTCAAACGCCTACAGTTTCGTCTCAAAACCCTCTTTCTGTTTAACCAACTTAAACAAGATTTTGCTACTGTAAAATTTGACTTTAGTCCAGATTAGTAAATGAAGCTTGTTTCTTTCGCTGTTTGAGTTTTGTTGCTTCATTTGATTTGATTCTTTTTGCAAACCGGAGTTCTCAAGTTGAACTTTCTGGTTAAATATCTTATTTGAGTTTTACCCGTGCCCTTGCTTGATTGCTTATTGTATGCTTGTTTGTTTGCGATAGAGTACCCAGAGTGCAAAGCGTGCTACTACGAGTCTCTAGGTTTCGCGGATCAACAGCAAGGCAAGTAACACTTTGATCATACTTCTCTACTACCCAGTTTTATTGCATTAGATCAATCCTCAAACAATTGCATGGTTAGGACCTGAATTAAATTGTTGGTTTGGGAAGTAGATGAGGTAGTACCTATTCACCTGTTTACTATCAAACCTTTGGGAGTTACTTCTACGTTGCTTATATTGTCATGCTATGCTCGTAGACGTGGAATGGGTTTGAGTGTATTCATGAAAAATGTGAGTATTGTTAATTAATGGTTTACTTAAGGTGGCAACTTACACATCTAGGTGGATTGAGGCGCCTGGGGAATTCTAGTGATTGCCTGTATTTTTTTGGAAATCCCGGGGTACCGTGTGATTCTCCTATGGACTGCCACCCAGGCTCAAAGGGATCATAAGATTATTCATGCTAGAAACTTCCGTGTGCAGCCACATGCCATTATGGGCTCTGGCATAGTTGAGTAAGTTGTGGGAAACCTTTCCATGATGGGCTAGCAGATGTAGGGGATTGTAGGTGTACCGACCTATCTATCGGTTAAGGGGAACCCTTCGGAAAGACTGTGTCTCGGTCATCCATTTCTCAAACATCATGTAGTGCGAGAAAACCAACGGAGGAGATCGAGTCTTGTGGGGAAAAGTGCACAAACCTCTACAAAGTGTACAAACTAATCATGGTTAGCCGTGTCCCCGGTTATGGACATCTTGAGTATCTGGTTCTTGGATTATCATGTGGATCTCATCACTCTTAATTATAAAATTTGATTGGGTTATTAATTACTTTTAATTGGGATTGAGATGGGGTTACCATTCTCAATGTTTAACAACCACCATGATAGTTAAATAAAATACATTCCTTTGTTGTAGGGAAAAATTGGCTTTTCGCAAAACATATTAACCATACAGCCTCCACCAGCCATATATGCACTTAGTGTTAGCTTTATTCTGTTCATTACTCTCTTGTGTTACATTGCCAGCATATTCCACGTGCTGACCCGTTTTCGGGTTGCAACGTATCATGTTGCAGACTTTTCAGACCACGAGTAAGGAGCCTTAGGTCGTGGTCTTTCACTCAGTGATGTTGTTGGAGTTGATGGACTCACTTTATCTTCCAAGCCTTCCGCTGTTATCGTATTAGATGGCCTTAAGCCATATTTATTGTAATAAGTTCTCTTTGAGACATTCGTTGTAATAAGTGTGTGATTGCTACTCTTTTATAAATCCTTCAAGTCAGGCGTGTCAAAGATTACCGATCCAGGGATGACACTGATGCACGCCGATCCGACTGTTTGAGGTCTGGTCGCTATAGCCAACGGCAACAAGCTAATGAACCTCCGGTCCAAGCGCAAGCTCCGATACGACAAGATCGACAAGTACAACAAGATGGTGATGCCCTTCAAGAAGAGAAACAACATCATGAGGAACAAGCCCTTGAGGCCCAACAAGCTCTGCATGCATCAATCCAAGCCGTCAATGTGCGAAACCGCGAAGTACGTCTACAAGGAGAGGCCCTCTGCCGAGAGCAACAAGAGGAAGCCGCTCGTCGTGAAGAACTTCAAGAGATGAGGAACTGTGCAAGAATTCCACGTCCTCAACATCAAGCTAATCAAGCAGAGCACAATGAGAAAGAAGCTCAAGACCCTCCTCCATGCCAAGAGCGTCATCATCATCACCATCGACCCCAACACAATGAGGAGCAACGCTACGGCAAGCTCAAGTTCACCATGCCTAAGTTCTCTGGAAGCAACGACCCGAAAGACTACCTTTCATGGGCATTGAAAGTTGACAAGATCTTTCATTTGCACAACTATGAAGAAGAAAAGAAGATCGCCATGGCATCGCTTGAGTTCAAGACTATGTCCTCATTTGGTGGGAGCAAGTCATTGAGCGTCGAGAAGCAAAAGGTGACCCACCTATCACAACACGGGATCAAATGAAGGATGCCATGCGAGCGCGCTTCGTACCCACATACTATAGTCGCGACCTCTTCAAGATATTGCAACTCCTCAAGCAAGGAACCAAGTCCGTTGACGAATACTAAAAGGAAATGGAGATTGCCATGATACGAGCTAATGTCACGGAAGATGAAGAGCAAACCATGGCACATTTCTTGAATTGCCTCAACCATCCTATCAAGAAGATCGCCGACTTCCAACCTTACTCCAACCTCATCGAGCTAGTGCACCAAGATACCAAGGCAGAGCGACAAGTGCAAGATGACTACAAGTATGCCAAGTACACTTCCAAGACATACGGCTCATACAATCAAGCTTCAACGACCACAACGCCTTCTACCTCAACCAAACCTTCTACAAGCAACGGCAACAAGTCAAGTTACAAGAAAACTTCAACAACCTCAAGTCGTCCTCCGACTACAAGCAACTCCAAGCTGAGAACTTCATCATCATCTACTCCAACCGATGAGACCGTCAAGACAAGTTCCATCAAATGCTTCACATGTGGAGGTCGAGGCCACAAGACATATGAGTGCCCTACACGATGCACCATGATCCTCAACGACGACGACACCTATGACTCCATGAGTGAAGAAGAAATGGACGCGACTGAGCACGTGGCCATGCACCATCACGTGAATGAAGATGAAGATGACCAAGTCTTTTGTGACAATGATTCGAGCCCCGCTCTTGTTGTCTCCAAGGTCTTGACTCTTCAACGTCAACAAGATGAAGACCAACGATGCCATATCTTCCACACCAAAGCGGGCATCAACGGACGTTCCATGAAGATCATCATCGACACAGGAAGTTTTCACAACTTGGCAAGTGAAGAGCTATGTTTCAAGCTACAATTGGTTAAGATGAAGCATCCTCACCCCTACAAGGTACAATGGCTTAGCGACTCCGACACCATTCAAGTGGAGCACATGGTTCAAGTCTCCTTCAGGATTGGCGCATACGAAGATACCTTGGAATATGATGTGGTTCCCATGTCCATGTGCCATCTCCTACTTCGACGACCATGGCAATTCGACCGCGGTGTCATACACAATGGGCGAACCAATCACTATAGCTTCAAGATGAAGGGAAAGGAGTACGTGCTACGACCTATGTCACCAAGTCAAGTGATCGCCGACAAGCAAGAAACCACCCATCATCGAGAGAATAGTGAGACAGTGAACCACCAAAAAGAGAGTGAGCGCTGAAGGAGTCCTGGATTAGGGGGCCTCCGGACAGCCAGACTATATCCTTTGGCCGGACTGTTGGACTATGAAGATACAAGATTGAAGACTTCGTCCCGTGTCCGGATGGGGCTCTCCTTGGCGTGGAAGGCAAGCTTGGCAATACGGATATGTAGATCTCCTTCCTTGTAACCGACTCTGTGTAACCCTAGCCCCCTCCGGTGTCTATATAAACCGGAGGGTTTAGTCCGTAGGACGAGAACAATCATACCATAGACTAGCTTCTAGGGTTTAGCCTCTTCGATCTCGTGGTAGATCAACTCTTGTAATACTCATATCATCAAGATCAGTCAAGTAGGAAGTAGGGTATTACCTCCATCGAGAGGGCCCGAACCTGGGTAAACATCGTGTCCCCCGCCTCATGTTACCATCCGCCTTAGACGCACAGTTCGGGCCCCCTACCCGAGATCCGCCAGTTTTGACACCGACAATGGTGCTTTCATTGAGAGTTCCACTGTGCCATCATCATAAGGAAGGATGGCTCGTCTCGTTGTCAAGGACAACATCACCTCTGGGGGAGCCCTGGTTGTAGGCCAAACTCTCTGACTAGGCGGCTTCGTTATGACCGCCCGTTCGGCCGCGCCGCCGCCGCCGACTTCTCGGGTCATCAAAAACAGCCTCCACATCAGCTCGGAACTTACCGAGCGGATGAATCCAATGGAGCTCTCCTCTTTGAACGAGCTCTTGGATCGCATCGCCGCTTTGGGAGTCGCTACGGACTATGATTGGATTGGGCTTAAACCCGACCAAAGGGAGATTAACTCTCCGCCGGTCACCCATCAGATAGCGGTGGTGGAGGAGCAATGTGACGATTCTTCCTCTATCCTGAGGACGAACTATGTCCGGATTCCCGAGCTCTCCGAGACGGATACCCGTCCACGGGAGGACATCGCCCAAACCCTGAACCTAGAATCATGCAGCATGCCGAACCTGCGGGGCAACATCCTGGAGCCCGGACTTCCAAGATCGGAAACTCCCCCCTAGGTCTCAGATTGGGTCAAGGTCTGGACTTAAATCCACCCACCCACCCAGATACAAACGATCTTTCCCACATTAGGCAAGAGCCCCGGGAGACAGTACATCACTATTGGGCCAGATTCCTCCTTGTAATAAACAAGGTCAAGGACTATCGTGAGGAAGACGCAATTTCATTCTTTTGCAATAATTGCACGGATAAGGGAATCCTCAACGCCATAAGTTGCCGTGACATAGCACGCTTCACTGACTTGGCGGCCATAGTACGGAAGTAACGTGCGACGGAAAGCGCCTGGAAAACCCAAACAAAATTTTGGGATAATCCGGCTCTGACAAAACCCCCAGTCCGAACAAAAAGGGTGCACTCTCATAAGTCGCCCGACTCAATTACAAAGAAGCAAAAGCCCACTACAGGGCGTGGAACCGTATTGGAGGGATGGCTTAATGGGCCCTGCAAAATTCACAGTGCAGCGGATATCATACCAACACACAGACTTAGAGCATGTTGGGTACTCTGGCAGGTGGCCAAGAGCGGTGAGGATATCCTCATCAACAATACCACATAGCACCATCCCGTGGAGAACAACAATATAGTGTTGATAGTCTTCGAGACCTTCGTCTCAAATAATAGGCGTAAGCGAGCACTCCGCGGCCTCGCCGAAGTCTGCCACGTAGCAGCAATAAATACATGGAGCGACACGGCTATCACCTTCAACGCTAGTGATGAACCCAAATTCCGAACAGCCCAAGCACCAGCCGCCTTGGTCCTTAGTCCAATTGTGGACGGCTTCCGGCTTACTAAAGTGCTCATGGACGGCGACAGCGGACTAAACCTCATCTATGAGGAGACCCTTCGAAAAATGGAAATAGACAGAAGCCACATTGAGCAAAGCAGCATGACCTTTAGAGGAATCATCCCTAGTCGGGAGGCACGATGTGCTGGCAAAATCACACTAGATGTGGTATTGACACGCCGAGAATTATAGGTCCAAGAAATCACATTCCAAGTGGCCCTGTTCAATAGCGGATACCACACCCTTCTAGGGCGGGAGGCATTCACGATCTTCCGAGCTATACCCCATTACGGGTACATGAAGCTCAAAATGCCCGGACCCAATGGAATCATCACTCTAGCTAGTGATCCGGACATAGCACTCCGCGCCGAAAATAAAACAGCCGCACTGGCCCTTGAGGCATTATCCGAAGCCCTCGCGGCCGAGGAATTAATCACCGCACTCCACAAAGGGATGTGGACGACGTGATACTCGACAAAAGATCCAAGTCCACCTCTTTTAAACCAGCGGGTGAAATAGTCAAATTCCAAGTCCACCCAATGTACCCTACAAAAACAGCATCCACCGGGGCACAGTTAAACCCCACTGCAGACGCCGCACTACGGGAGTTCTTGCGCGAAAATTGGGACATATTCTCCTGGCATCCTTCAGACATGCCAGGAATCCCAAGCAGGCTGGCCGAGCATAGCCTTAACATCCTAAAGGGATTCAAGCCGGTCAAGCAGACTCTTCGGCGTTTCTCTGAACCTAAGCGACAAGCCATGGGAGAGGAGCTAGCCAAGTTACTGGAGGCCGGATTCATTAGAGAAATAAAACACCCGGACTAGCTAGCAAACCTGGTGATGGTACCAAAGAGGGATAAATCCTGGTGCCTATGCGTCGACTTCAAGGACCTTAACAAGGCTTGCCCAAAGGATCCCTTCCCCTCCCTCGCATCGATCAAATTATCGACGCTACCATAGGACACGACTCACTGTGTTTCCTCGACGCATACTCCGGATACCATCAAATTAAGATGGCGGAGTCCGATCAAGCCGCAACGGCATTTATTACTCCATACGGCCCCTTCTGTTTTAACACCAAGCCTTTCGGGCTCAAAAACGCCGGTGCAACCTATCAACGCATGATTCAGACATGCTTGGAGACACAGATTGGCAAAACAGTGGAGGCATACGTAGACGATGTGGTCATTAAAACCAGACACGTCGAATCCTTAATAGACGACTTGAGGCTCACGTTCGATAATCTCTGAACATACGACATTAAGCTCAACCCAGAAAAATGTGTCTTCGGCGTGCCCGCTGGAAAGCTCTTAGGCTTCATTGTCTCCAACAGAGGAATCGAAGCAAATCCGGCTAAAATCCGAGCTCTGTCACAGTTGGCCATCCCAACGGACCTCAAGCAAATCCAGAAACTAACTGGATGCGTGGCTGCTTTAAGCCACTTCGTCTCCCGATTAGGAGAAAAGGCACTACCTCTTTATCGCCTCCTGCGATGCACCAAACACTTCGAGTGGACGGATGCAGCCACGGCCGGATTAGAAGAAATAAAAGCCATTTTGGCCACAAACCCAATCCTGGTCGCACCTAACGTCGGCGAACCAACGCTGCTATATATAGCGGCAACACACCAAGTTGTAAGCGCAGTGCTCGTCATCGAACAAGAGATGGACGGACGCAAATTCCCGCTTCAAAAGCCGGTATACTATGTATCCACCATCCTCACCCCGTGCAAATCATGGTACCCACATTATCAAAAGATAGCATATGCGGTCTTCATGGCATCCCAGAAACTACGAAACTACTTTCAAGAGTGTTCAATTACGGTGGCCTCTGAAGTGCCACTCAACGACATAATAAACAATCACGAGGCCACGGGCCGGATTGCTAAATGGGCTATTGAGCTCCTCCCGTTCGACATAATATACAAACCACGACGAGCCATTAAGTCTCAGGTACTGGCTGATTTCGTCGCCGAATGGACAGAAGCCGAACTCCCTAAAGAGCACGGCGCGTACTCCAACTGGATTATGCACTTCGACAGCTCTAAAATGTTGGCTGGTCTGGGGGTTGGCGTCGTCCTGACGTCCCCCACCGGAGATACAGTCCAATACGTACTCCAAATACTATACACAGACTCCAACAACGCAGCCGAATACGAGCCCCTGTTACATGGTCTCCGGATGGCAGTCTCGATGGGCATTCAATGCCTAGAGGTGTGTGGGGACTCGAACCTCGCAATATCTCAAATAAATGGAGACTTCGACGCCAAGGATCCGAAAATGGTGGCTTATCGCAATGCCGTCCTCAAAATGTCAGCTCGGTTCGAGGGGCTTGAGTTCCACCATGTGGCTTGGGAAAACAATCAGGCGGCGGATATCCTCGCCCGTATTGGCGCTAAGCGCGACCCTGTCCCACCTAACATCTTCTTGGAAAGGTTGTTTAAGCCATCCGTGGTATGGGAAGGGGACACCGGTAACAATAGTCCGGACCCGGCCACAACACCTGATATCGAACACTCTGACACAATCGGAGGCTCTGCCATCGAAATAACACCTTCAGCCCACGTGATAATGGTTGTCATCGCCCCGTGGACAGAACCATTCCTGGCCTACCTAACTAGGCAGGAACTACCCGAGGACCAAAATGAGGCACGCTGCATAGTGCGGCGGTCTAAAACCTACAAGGTCCACGAGGGAGAGCTTTATAAGAAAAGCACTACCGGAGTCCTTCAAAGATGCATCTCCGAAGAGGAAGGGCGGAAACTTTTGGCAGAAATCCATGCTGGACTCGATGGCCACCACGCCGCACCCCAGGCCCTTGTAAGCGGTGGCCTTCCGCATGTGTTTCTATTGGCCGACGGCCCGAAAGGCAGACGACAGACCTTTTTCAACGCCGTCGGTTGCCGCCTTTTGCAAACCAAAGCCATATGCCGCCTACCGCTCTCCAAACAATCCCCATTACTTGGCCCTTTGCGGTCTGGGGGCTTGATATGGTCGGACCCCTCAAAGGGGGAAGCCATAAGAAAAAATACTTACTGTTCATGGTGGATAAATTCACCAAATGGATAGAAGCCAAACTTGTTAAAACGACCGAATCTGGACCAGTGATAGACTTCATATCCGGGGTCGTACACCGTTATGGCATTCCCCACAGCATCATCACCGATAACGGCTCGAACTTCACAGCCGACGAGGTAAAACTTTGGTGCAGCAACATGGGCATCAAGCTCGATTATGCTTCTGTCTATCACCCGCAAACTAACGGTCAAGTCGAGTGAGCAAATGATCTTATCATGAGCGGCATCAAACCCAGATTAGTGCGGTCCTTAAAGGAATCAAACACGCACTGGGTAGAGGAGCTCGACTCCGTACTATGGGGGCTGCGGACCACGCCGAATCGCACTACCGGATACACACCTTTTTATGGTGTACGGCGCAGAGGTGGTACTGCCCTGCGACATAATTCATGACTCACCTCGAGTGCGCATGTATGAAGAAAAAGAGGCCGAGCTCGATCGGCAGGATATTTTGGATGCCCTAGAGGAGTACCGTGACATGGCAAAAGCCCGTTCCGCATTCTATCAGCAACAGGCTCGAAGGTATCAAAGCAGAGAAATTGGCGAACTCGTTCTACGCCTACCGGAGAAGAAAAAGAACAAGCTCAAGCCCAAATGGGAAGGTCCCTTCATTATTGACCAAGTTCTGACCGATGGAGCGTACCGTCTGCGGGATGCATCGGACAATCGACTCGAGCCAAACCCATGAAACGCAGCCAGACTCCGAAGGTTCTATGCCTAGTGCCGGACTCTATGTTCGTCTCCTTATCTCCGTCAATTTTTTACATATCCGTTATCTGTCTTTTATCTCTTTATTTTTTCCTTTTTTTCTCGAGGCCTTAAAAGGCTCAACTGTGTCTTGACTACACAATCTTGACGCGCTAACCGCGCTCATTATACATGGGGGCTTCTTATACAGAAGCTTAATATAACTATTCTCCGGGCTCTACGCCCCACACATGTGTTATTCTTCCACATGTACCTTTTTTCGCCATTATATGCATCAATATGACTTAAGTTTTGGCCAAGCTTGGTTGCCTGGCTCTTGTGTTTATGCCCCACGTTCCCATTAATTCGGCTAGGGCATAAGGGGAGCACCTCTGCGATTGTTACTGCCGGGTCAGCCGGATGTGTACCTCAGACTGGGTGAAGCCGAAATCTAGCATTCTTAAGGGAATACTCGGTCGGTGAACAAAAGATGACTTTTATTTATTTTAATACATTGCCCCTAGAGGTTTATAGCCTGCGTCTCTTTTCGCAGTTCAGACATGCACATTAGGGCATGCGTACCCAGGGAAAGGAACCCTTAACGGAACTATTCTCCCTGCAAGATGTTTCTTACTATCCATGTAATATAACATAGCTAGTTGGGTACTTGTCTGTTCAAGCACTTATGACCCCTACGCCTGGTTTCCACGCATACCCCGGTTTTTACATAACTGGGCGGGTACTCGGATACACTCCGGACTGTCGGGTCCAGAGGTTGAAGCGAAAAGGTCTGCCATGACAAATGATATACAATCCGGCTAGGGACAAATACATGTCACTTGAAGTACACAGTCACTTAGACTGACTAAATTCTTCTTCTATACCATCCAACAGGCTGTCTAGCCTACAATCTTGTTGGGAATACTTTGCGGCTAATTCTACTTGGTCATACACCAAACTGACGGGGATCTCTTTCCCATCAGGCCCCACAGGTCCGACCTCGGCCATGTGGTTTGGGTCAGCCTTGATATATCACGTCTTCACCATGGCCCAGGCTTCCCTTGCACCATGTCAGCAGGCTGATATCTTCCATAATAGGAAGCACCGCCGCGCTCCCTTGAGCTTCTCTATAAGCTCCCCGATGCCTCCTGGCGGGGAGGCGGATGGCCACAAGGCTTGGGCAATACCCTGCATCACCTGCCGAACTTGTTAAATGCGATTGTGAGAGCTTTGGCGAAGATCACCCGCAGACCCGGGCATCTCCTCCGCGGGACGACCCGTCAGCATACCTGCAGACATAACTCTGTTAGCCGGCTTCTTCGCCGAACTCTTTAAAAGTTCGTTCAAGCACTTATTGAAAATGCCGCGTCGAAGCCGCTTATTCTCCTTTAAGGAGTCCTCAAGCTGGGCTCGAACATCTTTCACTTCCACGCCCAGCTGGATATTGGCGTCTTGGAGATCATTTTTCTCCTACCTAACCCGCATAAGCACGCGCTCGCCAACATTTAGCTATCGATTAGCACGTTGCGCATCCCCTGGCACGGCCTCCGGATTCACTCCGGAGTCATCTGCAGCATCTATTGTTAGATTTGCATGCATGCCGCCTACTATCTGGTACCTGTCCTTCTTTGCAATGGAAACAAGTGTTACCAGAGGGGGCCTTCTCGGACTCCTTCAGCGCGGCAACTGCGGCCCGTAGCCGGGCTTTGCACTCTTCTAGCTCTTGAGACAATTGGGTATTCTTCTCTGTAAGAACTTGCACAAATAATGATCCTTAAATCAGTTGTGTCAACTGTTTCAAGTCTCAGGGGCTACTGATATATATAATTATCAGATTTCATTACCCATATATCTTTCACATATTGGTCCGTGTCTCTGGCAAGACCATTTTGAGCAGCTCGGATGTACGCGTCTCCTGAGTTGAAGGCATCAAACGCCTCTTGGGAGAAACAAGTCTCACCGAGTACGGCACGATGGCGCCTGTGATTCATGGCGCTCTCCACTACGGAATTTGTAGCGGATAGCCTATCTGCATCCTCTGTAGGAGGAACATCCGGTGTTGGCCCCATGTTAGCGTACACCTCTAGGTCCGGCTCTGGAGCTCGACTGGTGGAGGCATGACCGGCAGCCTCTCTGGCTATAGTCCGGCGAGCGTTTTTCCTACTAGGAAACATGGGCGTTATTATATTTGAGAAGACAATCACCACGGAGCAGGGTTTTCTTTCGTACCTCTGCGACGGCGTCTCAGTCCTGACCGCCTTCCTTTTAAGCCTACCCGGCTTCGGTGCCCCTTGTCGGCGGGTAATTGCGGGTTCGGCATGGCGTCCCGAGGGCCTTCCCTGTAAAATGCCATATGTGTGCGGTAGGTGAAGTGCAGAAAAAGGGACCCTTCTTGGAAGTTAGGGCTCTGGTTGTACTTACATGCGATGCGGGGAGTAGTCCAGGATAATCGGCTATGATAGCCACCAAGGTACCGTCACAACTCAACTGATAGAACGTTCTGCTGATGAGCTCCACAAATGTGTCCGGATCTTCTTCGAGTCCGGGGTCGAGGGCCCGGTTAGGGTCCTCTGGTTGTGGAGACGGGTTGTGGACCTCCCTCACGGCTTTTCGCAGTTCCTGTTATGAAATAACAAGGTAAATACTTATGACAAAGGATGTGGAAAGGATAGAAGTAGAATGTAGCAGCTCACCCAGCTTGGGGGGTTGTACATGGAGAATCCGTCCGCTGACTTGATACGGCGAACTCCTCTTCTTCTCCTTTATACAAATCGGACGAGATCTTCGCTAGGGCAGCGACGGAGTCCGGACCTTTACGACCGCAGCGGGTGGCGTCATCTTCCCCATTGAAGTGCCACATGGGTTGTCCCCGATATTGAAGTGGCTGCACCCTCCGCATTATACATATGGACATACCCTCGGTTATTGTCAATCCTGATTTGGCCAACATATCTATCCGGCCCATCAGATAAAGGACTTCCTCGTTATCTTCCTCCTGGGGGCTCCGAGGGCGCCAGCTGCGGCGTTTCTTCAAAGGGGTGTTGTCGAACTCAGGAAGGCCCATCCGAATAGGATCTGGAAGGGGGACGTCCTCCATATAAAACCATTCCGAAGGCCATTCTTCGGACGTCTTCTTTGGTGTACCGGACAGGTATCCGGTACCGGCGATGTGCCATATTTCGGCTCCGCCCACTTGATACAGTGACCCCTTCTGTGTACGGAGCACGAGGCAGAATAGCCTCCGCCATAGCTCAAAATGAGCTTCGCAGCCCAGAAACAGCTCACAAAGGGCGGAGTAGCCAGCGATGTGTAGGATGGAAGCAGGGGTAAAGTTATGCAACTGGAGGCCGTAGGACTCCAGGAGCCCACGGAGGAACGGATGGATTGGGAATCCAAGTCCCCTTAATAAAAAAGGGATAAGGCATACCCGCTCCCCCTTGGATGGATTGAGGGAGCTCTCCGCTTGCTCACTGCCATTATAGGTGGCGAGCCCGGCTCGAACGGGAACCATATACGCTGGAGGGAGAAATCCCTGGGTCTGTAACTCTACTAATTGGCTGTGAGGGACGGAACACCTCTTCCAATCGTTGGGCTTAGGGCTACGGGAGCGAGAGGAGGAGCAACGATGGCCGGCCATGTTGGAATGGATTTTTCCGAGCGCGCTCTGATGGATACTCGCCGTGGGAGGATGGTGTGATCTGGATCTAAGAATCCCCGTCTCTTTAATAGACAGTTTACTTACATGGCTAGGGTGGCAAATGTAAAAATGCCCTGGCTTCTCGCATTCGCTCGACACCTGGAAGATAGCCATTATTGGGCGTGGAAGCCAAGAAGTGCAACATTTATGGGGAGTCGGACACTACTCAACAGATATTCAGAATTTGGAGAAGAACCCACCTTGCAATGTTGAAGACAATCTGCGCGCCGGACTCGTCGTCATTGAAGCCTGGTTCGGGGGCTACTGAGGGAGTCCTAGATTAGGGGGTCTCCGGTCAGCCGGACTATATCCTTTGGCCGGACTGTTGGACTATGAAGATACAAGATTGAAGACTTCGTCCCGTGTCCGGATGGGGCTCTCCTTGGCGTGGAAGGCTAGCTTGGCAATACGGATATGTAGATCACCTTCCTTGTAACCGACTCTGTGTAACCCTAGCCCCCTCCGGTGACTATATAAACCAGAGGGTTTAGTCCGTAGGCTGACAACAATCATACCATAGGCTAGCTTCTAGGGTTTAGCCTCTTCGATCTCGTGGTAGATCAACTCTTGTAATACTCATATCATCAAGATCAATCAAGAAGGAAGTAGGGTATTACCTCCATCGAGAGGGCCCGAAACTTCGTAAACATCGTGTCCCCCGCCTCCTGTTACCATCCGCCTTAGACGCACAGTTCGGGACCCCCTACCCAAGATCCGCCGGTTTTGACACCGACAAGCGCCACAAGCTAAAATTGAGTGCCTCCATGATGAGCGACAAGAAAAATCTAGTGCTATGCGCTACCAAAAGTGAGATGAGAGAAGTGTGTGGAAACCCATCAAGTGTTATGCACTATGTCCTAGTATGCAAGGATGGGGCAACAACAACTAACACCTCTCACCATCTACCTTTAGTGTTGTCTTCTCTATTGCAGGAATTCAAGGACGTCTTCCCCGATGAGCTAACTCCAGGACTACCTCCTCTACACGGCATCGAACACCGAATCGACCTCATCCCCGACACACAGTTACCAAATAAGGCACCCTACCGCGTCAACCCCGAAGAAACCAAAGAAATACAAAGGCAAGTACAACAACTCATTGACAATGGGCATGTGCGTGAAAGCTTAAGTCCTTGTGTTGTACCGGTTATTCTTGTGCCTAAGAAAGATGGTAGTTTTCTTATGTGTTCTGATTGTCGTCCTATCAATGCTATCACCGTTTGTTCACCATGATGATATGCTAGATGAGCTTAGCGGAGCCACCATTTTCTCTAAGATTGATCTTAAGAGTGGCTATTACCAAATTCACATCCAAGAGGGTGATGAATGGAAAACTGCTTTCAAAACGAAGTTTGGCTTGTAGGAATGGTTGGTCGTGCCTATGGGTTTATCCGAAGCACCCGACACTTTTATGCGTGTGATGCATTATGTTCTTCGCCCCTACATTGGCATATTTGTTGTGGTCTAATTTGATGATATTATTGTGCTTAACATGTCTCTAGCGGATCATGTCACCCATCTTAGAACTATTTTACAAACTCTAGGAAAAGAGCGCCTTTATGCTAATATGGAAAAAATGCCTTTTTGGTGTTGACAAGCTTGTTTCTTGGGTTTTGTTGTATCATCTAAGGGTGTTTATGTAGATGAAGCTAAAATTAATGCTATTAAAACTTGGCCGCAACCAACTAACTTGCAACAAGTGCGAAGCTTCCTTGGTTTAACCGGATTTTACCGTAGATTCGTGAAGGACTTTAGCACTATTGCGACCCCTTTGCATGCCTTGAGCAAGAAGAATGCACCCTTTGTTTGGGGAACATCACAAGATATCGCATTTAATGAGCTTAAGAATTTGCTTACACATGCTCCTTTGCTTGCTTTGCCCAATTTTAACAAACCTTTCGAGGTTCATTGCGATGCTAGTGGCAATGGTATAGGAGGTGTGTTGATGCAAGAGAAGTGCCCCATCGCTTACTTTAGTGAGAAACTCTCCGCAACGCAACTTAAGTATCACATCTATGACAAAGAGTTATATGCTTTAGTGTGAGTCTTGCATGTGTGGAAACATTACCTTTGCCCCCATGAATTTGTCATTCATACGGACCATGAAACGCTTAAGTACCTTAAAGGTCAAACTAAATTGAATAAGCATCATGCCAAGTGGAGTGAGTTCATAGAGTCTTTTCCTTATGTCATCAAGTACATCAAAGCTAAGGAAAATGTTGTGGTGGATGCTCTTCCCCGCAAATGCATGCTTGTTACTAAACTTGAATTGAATGTCATTCGTTTTGAGCACATAAAAGACTTGTATGCGCATGATCCTCCTTTTGATATTCCTTATGCCAAATGTTTGACGCATACATCTTGGGGACGCTATTACATCAAATATTATTATCTTACGAGAGCTAACAAACTATGTATCCCCGAGTTTTCTCTTCGTTTGTTACTTTTGCAAGACTCTCATGGAGGAGGACTTATGGGACACTTTGGACGAGACAAGACCTTTGCTACACTATCCAAGAACTACTATTGGCCCAAGATGTTTCGTGACGTCTCTCGCGTCACCAACCGATGCTCTCCATGTCGCAAACCTAAGTCTAAAAATCAATCCCATGGTCTGTATATGCCATTCCTGATTCCGTATCACCCATGGGAAGATATTAGTATGGACTTTATGCTTGGTTTGCCTAGAACCCATAATGGCAAAGATTCTGTGTTTGTTGTTGTGGACAGATTCTCTAAGATGGCACATTTTATACCATGAAACAAGATAGATGATGCTTCACATGTTGCCAATCTATTTTGTAGGTAAATCTTGCGTCTACATGGAGTACCCAAGACCATCATGGACCGCGATATCAAGTTCCTAAGCTACTTTTGGAAGACCCTATGCGCCAAGCTCGGAATCAAGCTCCTATTCTCCTCGGCATACCATCCACAAACCGACGGCCAAACGGAGGTCACGAACCATACGTTATCCACTCTCCTATGCGTGTTGATCAAGAGGAACATCAATGAGTGGGAGGAGTGCTTACCCATCGCTGAATACACCTACAATCGAGCAAGACATTCGACTACCGACAAGTCCCCCTTCGAGGTCGTCTATGGTTTCAACCCGTTGTCCCCATTGGACATTCTACCGTTACCACTACAAGAATGCATCAACATGGACGCGAGTGCCCGAGCGAGCTATCTCAAGAAGGTGCATGAAGATACAAGGCACACCGTCGAGCACCAAGTACAACGCCTCGCGACCAAGCTCAACATCAACAAGCAACCCATGATATTCAACATTGGAGATCTTGTGTGGCTACACCTTCGCAAGGACCGTTTCCCAAACGAACGCAAGTCCAAGCTTCTACCTCAAGCTGACATACCCTTCAAGGTGCTCGCACGCTACAGCAACTATGCATACAAGATCGATCTCCCGCGCAACAAGTACAACGTGAGTGGTGTCTTCAACGTTAAGGATCTATCTCCCTACCATGGTGATGAGGTTTTTGATCCGAGGTCGGATCTTTCCCAAGGGGGGGAGATGATGCAGAGCATCCTACGGTCATTCCCATGGACCTACCTTCATCTCCTATGACACCGCATGGACCAATGACAAGAGTTCGAGCAAGGGCTATCGAAACTAAGTGAACTCGTTCCTCTCCGAACTACCACTTACTACATGTGAGACATGGCTACTACCTCAAGCGGAAACCCTATGTGTGATCAGGTATTGGAGGAGAACCACGGAGCCACTGCATCCTACGGACAAGACGGTGAGGACACCAAGTACAAGGACCAAGGGAAAGTGCTGCCAGAAGTTCTACTGACCACGGACGACCAGACTTCACCGAACGTCCAACGCTTGAAGCACCAGCCCGCCAGCCAAGTCCCAGCCTGCAATCGAAGCTGCCAGACGACCGACGTGGACCGGAAGTCCGACACATCCCAGCGACCGGACGACCTGTGTCACATCACAGAACGGAAATTAATGAAAATTCGAGACCTCCGGACGACCGATGGCTTCCGGATGTCCAACGCCGCCTGATTAGAGCCAAAACGCCGGACGTCCGACACCTACCGGATGACCGGACCCTCGCGAGCCACCAAACATCTGGTAGCTGCCGGATGACCGACGCCTGTCTGCGCACAGTGTGTTGGGCTGAGGCCCATGTACCCTTTCATGACCCTAGACTATATATACTCCTTCTCCTCCCTCTTTCTAGGGTCAGCATTGATTAGGCTCATTTGAGAGATAGAGCTTTGCTCATCCACTTGATACATACTCCATTGGAGACCGAGGTCTCCGTGGAGAAGATCCCAAGTGGATTCAAGACCCCGAAAGGGAAGATCCCCTCGTGGATTCAAGACCCAGTCTCCGGATCGGGAAGAACTACCACCTCTTGTATCGTCCTTTGTTGTATTTGCATCTTGTATCAGTCTTTATGTTCATGGATCTAGCACATGTGTGATTGTTTCCCATTGATTTGAGCGTTTCCCCTCGTGTTTTCCCTCTCGTGTTCGTTGTGTTCTTCATGGCATCCACTCCAAATCGTGAAAGATCGGCCTTAGGGTTTCCACCTACATCACTATGTCAACTATATGATCATGCAAAGAAATATAACAATGATCATGCAAAGCAATATAACAATGATGATGTGTGTCATAATAACAGAGTGGTGGAAGTTGCATGGTAATATATCTCAGAATGTCTATGGAAATGCCATGATAGGTAGGTATGGTGGCTGTTTTGAGGAAGATATAAGGAGTTTTATGTGTGATAAAGTGTATCATATCAAGGGGTTTGGATGCACCTGTGAAGTTTGCACCACATCTCGAGGTGAGAAAGGGCAATGCCCAGTACCGGAGAGGCTAGCAAATGGCGGAAAGGTGAGAGTGCGTATAATCGATGGACTCACATTAGTAATAAAGAACTCACATACTTATTGCGGAAGTTTATTATCCCTCGAAAAGAAGTACTACTATGCATGCCCCTAGGGGGGAGGTTGGTAGGAGTTAACCATCGCGCGCCCCCGACCTTCACGCAAAGGAAGACATTCAATAATAAATCATGCTTCAACTTCTTAGCATAACGGGAGACTATACGTGCATGCTTTGGGAATCACAAACCTTAACACCAATATTCTTACTAAACCACAATTATTCAATAGTACCTCCCATATATTACCATCTTCATATCACAAAACTATTGCAAGGAATCAAACTTATCATGTTCAGTGATCTACATGAAATTTTTTATTATATCCCTCTTGAATACCTATCATATTAGGACCAATTTCCTAACCTCTGCATATTGCCATTACTATTTATCAAACTCTCAAAATGATATAAGTGAAGCATGAGAGTGTAACTATTTCTTTAAAATATAACCACTGCCATGCTCTAAAAGATATAAGTGAAGTACTAGAGCAAGTGCCTAGCTCAAAAGATATAAGTGAATTACATAGAGTATTCTAACAAATCACGAATAATGTGTGTCCCTCTCAAAAAAGTGTGTCTAGAAAATATGGTTGTGGCAAACTAAAAAGCAAAAAAATCAAAGACTCATATAATACACGACGCTGCAAGCAAAATTCATATCATGTGATGAATAAAAATATAGCTCCAAGCAATTTACCGATGGTTGGTAGAAGAAAGAGGGGCTGCCACCCGGGGCATCCCCAAGCTTTGAGTCTTGGGTGTCCTTGAATATTACCTTGGGCTTCCTTGGGTATCCCCAAGCTTAGGGTCTTGCCACTCCTTATTCCTTCATCCATCGCGATCTCACTCAAAACTTGAAAACTTCATCACACAACTCAACAGGAAACTCGTGAGATACGCTAGTATAGCAAGCAAATCATAAACTTTAGGTACTATTGTAAAACCATTCATATTTTATTATTGCATATTACCTAATGTATTCTAACTTCACCATGACTTATACCCCCCGATACAATCCATAGACTCATTAAAACAAGCAAACAATGTAATGAAAACAGAATTTGTCAAAAATAGAACAGTATGTAATGATTTGGACAATAGCCATACTTCTCTAACTCCAAACATTCTAAAATATTAGGACAACATGGAAATTTGTATATCAATCATGTTTAAAGAAAATCAAAATTTTATCACGTTCCAGTAAATCTAAACAATTCTGTTACTGGGCGCAAAAGTTTCTGTTTTTTCACAGAATCAAATCTATCAGCCAAATCATCCCAAAGGCTTTACTTGGCACAAACACTAATTTAAACACAAAACACAACCATACTAGTAGCATAATTGTGTGCACACACAAAAACATAAAGGAAACAAGAAAAGTAAAGGTAACTACTGGGTTGCTCCCAACAAGCACTATTGTTTTATGCCCCTAGCTAGGCGTAATGCATAGTTCCAAGTGTTGTCATCCTTCAAATTGATTCCATAGATGGCCCTCATAATAGATTCATATGGTGGATTAATTCTATTTCTAGGGAAGTGTTCCATTCCTTTCTTTAGTGGAAACTGAAATCTTATATTACCTTCCTTCATATCAATAATAGCACCTGTGGTTTGTAGGAAAGGCCTACCAAGTATTATGGGACAAGATGGATTGCAATCAATGTCAAGCACAATGAAATCAATGGGCGCATAATTCCTATTTGCAAGAATAAGAACATCATATATTCTACCCAAAGGTTTCTTAATAGCGGAATCCGCTAAGTGCAAATTAAGAGAACATTCATCCAAATCATGAAGGCCTAGCACATCACATAAATATTTTGGTATAGTGGAAACAGTAGCAACCAAATCACATAAAGCATTGCACTCATAAATTTCAATCTGTATTTTAATAGTGGGTTCCTGTTCATCATATAATTTCCTAGGTATGAAATCTCCAATTCTAGCTTTTCTTCTAAAGCTTTCATCATAGCTTCTGCAATATGTTTAGTAAAAGCTTTATTTTGTTCATAAGCATTGGGTGAATTTATCATGGATGGCAACAAAGAAATACACTCAATTAAAGAATGACTATCATAATTAAAATCCTTTAAATCCAAATTAGTGGGCACATCACTATTTAAAGTTTTGACCTCTCCAAACCCACTTTCATCAACTTTTTCATTAAGATCATCACCCTCCGAACAAATGGGACGCCTTCTAGCCAAAGTTGACTCATCTTCATTCCCTTTTTCATCAAGTTTTATATTACTAAACAAATATTCAATGGGTGAGACACCAATCATTTTAAGCTCTTCATCATAATTACGCTAAAAACCGGGCGGAATCGCTTTTTCTAGGAATTCTCGCTTAGCTTTCAACCTAGCGGTTCTTTCTTTACTCTCATTAATGGAGACATAGGTAGATTTAATGGACTCACTAATATCAAGCTTGGGTGGCAAAATTTTAGATTTAGTATTTTCCACACCATGAACAATTATATCCATGTTCCTAGCCATATCATCAACTTTATTCATTTTTTCCTCTATCATGGTATTCAAAATATTTTGAGAATTAATAAATTATTTAATATTACTTTCAAGATCAGAGGGCATCCTATTATTACTATGATTATTATTATTATTATTATTAGAATTACCATAGAAATTTCCATTATTATTAGAGGAATTTCCATGAAACAGCCTAGGATTAAAATTGCCTCTATAAGCATTACTATTGAAATTATTTCGGGAGACAAAACGGAATTATTATTTGCTCAATTAAAGTAGACAATGGCACATCATTAGGATTACTATGAGCACTCTTACTAGCAACCATTTTCATAAGCGCATCCATCTTATCACTCAAAGTATTAATATCTTCAACATAATTCACTTTTTTTACTAGTTGGAGTTCTTTCAGTATGCCATTGTGAATAATTTGCCATAATATTATCAAGGAGTTTTCTAGCTTCTCCTAATGTGATTTCCATAAAGGTACCCCCCGTGGCGGAATCTAAATTTTTTTTAGAAAAAAGTTCAATCCCACATAAATTTTTTGTATGATCATCCATAAGCTTAAACCATGAGTGGGGCAATTTCTTATCATTAATTTCATTCTCTCCCAAGATTGTGCAACATGTTCATGCTCAAGTTGCTTAAAATTCATGATTTGATTTCTAAGAGAAATAATTTTTGCGGGACTAAAAATACTTGGCAATAAACGCATCCTTACACTTATCCCAAGAATCAATGCTATTTCGCGGCAAAGATGAAAACAAAGTTTTAGCACGATCTCATAGTGAGAACAGAAATAATTTCAATTTAACAATATCATTATCCACATATATTTTTTTATTTTGCATATCACATAATTCAACGAAAGCATTTAGATGGGATGCAGCATCTTCATTAGGACTACCAGAAAATTGTTCTTTCATAACAAGATTTAGCAAAGCGGCATTAATATCACATGACTCCACACTCATGGCGGGAGGAGCAATCCGAGTACTAATAAAATCATTATTATTAGTATTGGAAAGTAACACAACTTGGTATTTTCTTGAGACATGGCGGCAAAGTAAGTAAACAAGCAAAAAGGGCAAACGAAAAATATTTTTGTGTTTTTGTCAAAGCATTTTAGAAGTGGGGAAGATGAAAACAAGAGGCAACTAGCAAATGGAAATAAATGCAAGTAGATGAGAGTTTATGTGAAGGTACTTGATAGGTTTTGGTGATGTCTCCACGGCAATGGCGCCATAAATGCTTCCTGCTACTTGTGAGTTGCGTTGGGATGATGCAGTACAGAAGTATTTCTCTCAGTTAAGAACCAAGGTTATCAAGCCAGTAGGAGAACCACGTGAAACCTCGTGAACAGCATCTACACACAAAAGAACAAATACTTGCACCCAACATGATCAAGGGGGTTGTCATTCCCCTCGGTGGTTAGTTGCAAGGATCAAGTCTGATAATGGTACATAAATAAACAAAAACACAAAACAAAATAATGGTAAATGAATTGCTGCAAGGTATTTTTGGTTTCAATATATGGTAAAGGTAGGCCCGGGGGCCACCGTTTTCACTAAAGGCTTCTCTCTCAAACAAAAAGCATACGACGGGTAAACAAATTACTGTTGGGCAATTGATGGAAAAGTGCATAATTATGATGATATTCAAGGCAATGATCTTGTATATACGCATCATGTCCGAGACATGTAGACCGACTCCTTCCTGCATCTACTACTATTACTCCACACATCGACCGCTATCCAGCATGCATCTAGAGTATTAAGTTCATAAAAACAGAGTAACGCCTTAAGCAAGATGACATGACGTAGAAAAAGTAAATCCAACCAATATGAATAAACCCCGTCGCTTTCCCCTTAATGGGAATAATACAAATACCTGTCTTGTCCCCTTCTACCACTGGGATATATATCACCACAAGATTGAACCCATTACAAAGCACCTCTCCCATTGCAAGATAAATCAATCTAGTTGGCCAAACCAAATGGATATATTGGAGAGAAATACAAAGCTATAATAATCATGCATATAAGAATTCATAAAAGACTCAAATAATATTCATGAATAATCTGATCATAAACCACAATTCATCGGATCCCAACAAACACACCACAAAATAAGATTACATCGAATAGATCTCCAAGAACATCAAGGAGAACATTGTATTGAAGATCAAAGAGAGAGAAGAAGCCATCTAGCTACTAGCTATGGACCCATAGGTCTATGGTAAACTACTCACACATCATCGGAAGGGCGGCAAGGTTGATGTAGAGGCCCTCCGTGATCGATTCCCCCTCTGGCAGAGTATCAAAAAAGGCCTCCAGATGGGATCTCAAAAGAACAGAAACTTGCGATGGCAGGAAAAGTATTTTGGGTGGCTCTCCGATGTATTGGGAATATTTGGGAATTTATAGCGGTGGAATTAGGTCAAGAAGTGCCACGAGGGGCCCACAAGCCTGTAGGGTGCACCCCCGCCCCCGGCTTGTTGCTCCCTCGTGACTCTTCAGGTCTTCTCCCGAACCTTCTAGGTTCTCTTCTGGTCCATAAAAAATTATCAAAAAGTTTCGTAGCGTCTGGATGATAACCCACAAGTATAGTGGATCAATTGTAGATTTTTCGATAAATAAGAGTGTCAAACCCAACGAGGAGCTAAAGGTAGGATTTTTATTCCCTTCAAGTTCTATCGACCACCGATACAACTCTATGCACACTTAACGTTCGCTTTACCTAGAACAAGTGTGAAACTATTTTGTAGGTGATAGGAGAGGTTTGCAAGAATAAAACTAGAAGTAGTTAGAGAGAATAAAAGTAGAGTAATTTGCAAGATAATAAAGTTAGTTGTTTAGTAGAAACATTTTTATAACACAAGAGAAGGATTTGTCCATTGGCAATCGATAAGTAGACCAGTAATCATTATTGCAATTTTATATGAGGGAGAGGCATGAGCTAACATACTTTCCGTACTTGGATCATATGCACTTATGATTGGAACTCTAGCAAGCATCTGCAACTACCAAAGATCATTAAGGTAAAACCCAACCATAGCATTAAGTAACAAGTCCTCTTTACTCCCATACGCAACAATTCCCTTACTCTGGTATGTGTTTCAGTCACTCATGCCACCCACCATAAGCGAATCATGAACGTATTGTAACACCCTACAGCGGTAATCCCACACGCTTGCATGGCACGGAGGGCACCATAGTACAACACCAAAATAAAACATACAACTCAAACCAATTACAATCAGCAGTCAACCCATAGGACAAAATAAATCTACTCAAACATCATAGGATGGCAACACATCATTGGATAATAATATGAAGCATAATGCACCACGTTTAAGTAGAGATTACAGCGGGGAGAAGAGGTGTTACACTGCTGCATAGAGGGGAGAGAGTTGGTGATGACGGCAGCGAAGTTGTTGGTGTAGATCGTCGTCATGATGATTGCCCCGGCAGCGTTCCAGCGCCACCGAGAGAGAGAGCCCCCTCCTTCCTCTTGCTGGGCCTCCCTCCTAGATTAGAGGATAGTTCCCCCTCTGGTTCATGGTCTCCATGGCGGTGGAGGGGCAGGAGCCCCTCCTAGATTGGATCTCTCTCTATTCTCTTCTGTTTCGGTTCCTGTTTTCAGGCCGAAAATTGTTTCTTAAATATCCGGAGATCCCTAACTCCGATTGGGCTAAAATTCTAACACGATTTTTTCTGGATATTATGTTTCTTGCAGTCAAAGAAGGGCAGCAACCGACCTATGAGGTGCTCACAAGCCACCAGGGGGCGGCCACCCCCCGGGCGCACCCTGGTGCCTTTTGGCCACCTCGTGCCGTCTTGCATCGATTCTTCTTCCCAAAAATCACATATATTTCAAAATAAATCTTCGTAAATTTTTATCGCATTTGGACTTCGTTTGATATGGATATTCTGCGAAACAAAAAAAACATTTAACAAACAAGAACTAGCACTGGGCACTGGATCAATATGTCAGTCCCAAAAATAATATAAAATGTTGCCAAAAGTATATGAAAGTTGTAGAATAATGGCATGAAACAATCAAAAATTATAGATACGACGAAGACATATCATTGGACTCCGTTTGGTACTGATTTTCTGAAAAGCCAAAAACAAGAAAAAAAAACAACAACTGACACTGGGCACTAGGTTAAGAGGTTAGTCCCAAAAAATTCTATATAATTGCATATAGAACATACAAGATTGATACCATAATAGGATGGAACGATCAAAAATTATAGATACGTTGGAGACGTATTAGTTGCGACTCTGCCTTTCCTCTGGAGCCCGTAGAAAGGGCGATCTGTGATGTGGATGGCACTACCGATCGCACAAGGGTGCGGGGTTTCTCAGGCTGTTCGTGGTGTGGCCTCCTTCTTCGATCCTCGTTGCTCGGTAGCGTAAATGCAGTGCAGGATCTTACGCAAATCCACCGCCAATGCTGCCCATGGGGGAACACGAAATAAGGGGAATGTTGAGGAGATACTTTCGGCGCATGGAGCCTTTTCATGAAAAGATATTTGATTTGAGGCCTTTGTGCCTTTGTGATGGAACCTAGTTCAGATTTTCCTGCATGGCACAAGTTTATTATGGTTTCTCTGTTTTTAACAACGCATGATATTTCATAGGCCAGCCTACTTTTACGTGTATCATACTTGTTTCCCCATATTACAAGGTGCTCCCGATGTCAGTGCACCCGGGGAGCCCCAAGCCCTGCTTCATAGTGTGCGCGCCACCCTGAGGTCCTCATGTGCATGTAGGCACCAGGTCCTGTGGCCTCGAGACAGGCTCGAGTTACCTTAGGAGAGATGTAACACGCTGCCCATGATGTTTTCATCTTCACGTGCGTATGGATCCTCGGCCTGGGGTACTCTATTTTTTGAGCCAACACTTATCGGGGGGTCAACCGTTTACCCAAATAATGCCCTATTTAATAGTCAGGAAAAGTATGATAAATGCACATGCAAACCGATCCTCTGAAACTCTTTATTAAAAACATGAAAGTACAAAGCGCAAGAAAACTTAGGCTGATTTTGGTTCTTTTGTGCTCATCCTAGGGTATCTCTTGGGATCCTTGCGCTAACACTAACTCTATCCGTCGTCGGGAACGTAACGGGGGGAGGGGGCGCAGTATCGGGGTTCTTGCGATGTGAGGGTGGCCGGTGGCTTGGGCTTTTTCCTGCCATCCTGATGTCTTCCTTCTTGCTATTCCTTAATTCTTTCCGAATCCTCCTGTAGACCACGCTTATCTTCACCATGGATCCGAGAGATTGGGGCGCGTCTTTTTTTTGGGGGATCGGAGATTCGCCCGGAAGGTTAGCCTTTGACGGAGGGCAATACCCTCCTCAAGCATTCTTCCCGCTGGTTCCAACTTATCCAGCCTCACCCATCAGGGGGAACAATGGGATCTAAAACCAATTTTCCTTGTTGAGGCTCCGGCTACCCCGACCATGTCGGCCAATCCCTTAACCCATGGGGTTAAAGACGAGGATTCGTCTATCGGGATTTGCGATGCCTCAATAGGTGGCTTGCCTTTGCCAAGGCTTTGGAAGGAGTCATTTTATTTTGCCGGGGGCGAGCCGCACTTTTTCCCTTTTGAATGTCCCTTCTTGCCAAGACCTGGGGCCGATCGGGACTTCGTCCTTTTCCCTCCATGGCCCCGGGTTGGACTGGCAAACTTGACTTTGGCCCCTTACCTGGCACACCAGATGTCGGAGTGCATTCTCGTGACACAAGGGATCAAGGATACCCTGTATTTGTGAGTTTGGCCAGGGGCTAAAACGACTAGTCAATCAACTCCCAAAGGCACACAGAGGAACAAGGACACGAGGGATTTTATACAGGTTCACGACGCCATGTTGGTATTTAATATAATAGGAGGAATAGAAGTGCTCAAGTGTTACAAAAGAACTGGTCGGGGGAGACTAGTGGTGGTCGGGGTACTAACTAAAGTGCCCGAGCACTCCTAACTCTCTCCTCTCTCTTCCTTTCTTCTAATCTTGCTTGAAGGTGGATGGGATGCTGTGTGTGAGTTTATTCTTGCCTGTCCCTATTTCGATCACGACCCCCCTCTTATATAGGCCGGGGGTACCACACTTGGTCTGTAAATAATTACAAGGTAATAGGTAATATACAAAATGATAGTCGGTTCATCTAGTCCACTTTCTCCTGACGCACGACAGTAGATGAGCTGACACTGCAAAGTGTCAGGTGCTCGAGTGCCTTCCCGACGTGGCGCCGCACCGCCCTCCTCCCACTTTATGCCGCGCCAATGTTCCGTCTTGTCACACGCCCCTCGGGTCGCCGTGATGATGACCCTAGACATAGCCCTGCGCCGGGCTACACTAGGTAGACTGGCTAGGCATTTAATGCTTGGTCGGTGGAGTGCGCTGCAAGGCCAGCTTCTCTGGCTGACGCATGCCCCGTCTGCTTGGGGAATCATCCCCCGAGTGCGTCATGGCTAACGTCAGGGTCCTTGTCGGGGAACTTTTGCAGTTGTTTTTCTCTTTTTGGGCCTGTATTTCATACCTCTCAAATTAATATTTGTTGTCGTGCCATACTCCATAATTTAGTTAGTATTTCATCATGCTGAATTGCTTCCGAGTAGGCGCGAATACACCCTATGACTTAATGTTCCGTCATAGCTATAGATCAAGCAACTCCTAATCATGCTAGGATTGTAAGGAACATGGATTTAGGGTTACAAGATCATGTCATGCAAAGGATAGGCTTAAATACTACTCCATCCATATCAAAATATAAGACGTTTTTGTAGACTAGTTTAGCCTACTGAGGGAGTCCTGGATTAGGGGGTGTCCGGATAGCCGAACTATCACCGTTGGCCGGACTCCTGGACTATGAAGATACAAGATTGAAGACTTCGCCCCGTGTCCGGATGGGAATTTCCTTGGCGTGGAAGGCAAGCTTGGCGATACGGATATGTAGGTCTCCTACCATTGTAACCGACTACTGTAACCCTAACCCTATCCGGTGTCTATATAAACTGGAGGGTTTTAGTCCGTAGGGACGAACAACAATCATACCATAGGCTAGCTTCTAGGGTTTAGCCTCTCGATCTCGTGGTAGATCTACTCTTGTACTACCCATATCATCAATATTAATCAAGCAAGAGTAGGGTATTACCTCCATCGAGAGGGCCCGAACCTGGGTAAAAACATCGTGTCCCTTGTCTCCTATTACCATCCACCTAGACGCGCAGTTCGGGATCCCTACCCGAGATCCGCCGGTTTTGACACCGACATTGGTGCTTTCATTGAGAGTTCCTCCGTATGCGTCATCCTTAGGCCCGATGGCTCCTTCGATTATCAACAACGAAGCGGTCCAGGTGAGACTTTTCTCCCGGACAGATCTTCGTATTCAGCGGCTTTACTGCTGCGGGCCAATTCACTTGGCCATCTGGAAGCAGATCGAAGCTACGCCCCACAGCCATCGTGTCAGATTTGGGAGTTTGAACTATACGGCCGACATCTGCGGAGACTTGATCTTCGACAGATTCGAGCCACAGCAGCGCCGCCTTTGTCTCGATGGGGGACGATCTAGCTCTGCCGAGCAGTGCCCTCGAGGGGCCACCGATTCGCTCCAACCCTTAGCTCAGAGCCGACTCACGATTGAGGATGAGTGGTTGGACACCGCCTCGGGGCTACGATCTCTCTGGCGATTGAGCCGAACTCCATCCCTCGCTGCGAAGACCGTGACTCCAAGGTGCCGGACTCCTCTCCGGACTCCGAACCCTCCGCGCCCCTGCCAATTGAATCCAATTGGGCGCCAGTTATGGAGTTCACTACCACGGACATCTTTCAGCACTCGCCCTTTGGCGACATCCCGAATTCACTAAAGTCTCTCTTTATCAGGAGAGCCCTGGCCGGACTATGGTCAGGAAGGTTGGGATGCGGACGACGAAGAAATTCAACGCCCACCCACCACCCACTTTGTAGCCACTGTCAAAAGCTTAAACGACATGCTCGATTTCGACTCGAAGACATCGACGGTATGGACGGCGATGTAGGAGACAACCATGAACCAGCACCTATAGGATCTTTGGACAGCCACCTCATCCCACAATGTATACATGGTGGATACACCTAAAGGAAGTGACGACGAGGAACAACGGGACACTACGAAGGATAAATCCCTCGAAAAGCAGTCAAAATGGCAATGTAAACGCTGCACCAAGTCCCGCCTCGACAAAGACCCAGCAATAGGGCGAACCGGTGGACGACCAACATGCTATCGAGCAACCGTCCGAACAGGACAACTTGGATAAACAACCTGTCCCCGGCGAAGATAACAGTCCGGACGATCTCACACCGGACAAATTGTTAGAGCAGAAGAACCTCCACAAAAGGCTTGTCGCCATCGCTGTAGCGTAACTGAAAAAGCAGAAGCGGAAGCTCAAAACAGCGGAAGATGCACTCAGAATCAGATGGAGCAAAGTACTCAACACCGCAGAGAAATACGGCGACAGTCGCCAAACAAAGAGCTACCTGAAGCGCAAATTACTGCCCGAATTCGATGAGGAGGCCGTAGAGCTCCCGCAATCAAAGAACAAAGAGGCCGCCCGGTCGGATAGATGACCACGTGGCAAACATGGAGCGGCAAGCGGCGCCGCACACAATTCGGCACGCGGTCCGCATAAGGATTCGCATAAAAAGGATGGCCAAGTTAGGTCCATCTATGGGCCGAGAAAGCAAGCTCTTTCAAGCAATGCAACATGCCAAATATCCGAACATCACTGGACACCCAAATATAGGGGTGCCGCACACCCCCTGTGTTTCACCGATGAGGTGCTGGATCACGAATTCCCAGCGGGATTCAAACCCGTAAACATAGAGGCATACGACGGAACAACAGACCACAGAGTCTGGATTGAGGATTACATCCTCCACATACACATGGCCAGAGGAGATGATCTCCACGCCATAAAATACTTACCCCTCAAGCTCAAAGGTCCAGCCCGGCATTGGCTCAAAAGCCTCCCTGAAAATACCATTGGAAGTTGGGAAGAGATCGAGGATACTTTTCGAGCAAATTTTCAAGGGACTTATGTCCGTCTTCCGGATGCGCATTTATTTAAGTCACATAACTCAACAACCGGAGAGTCAGCCCAAGAATTCTGGAACAGGTTCCTTACCAAAAGAACCAAATAGTCGATTGTCAGGACGCCAAGCCTTAGCAGCTTTCAAACACAACGTCCAAGACGAATGGCTCGCTTGACACCTCGGCCAGAGAAGCCGAGAACCATGGCTGCATTAACAAGCCTCATGACCCGCTTTTTGCGGGAGAGGACAGTTATCGGCAAGATGCGCATTAATGACCCAAGTACATCCAAGTCGAGGATGGAAATGGAAAACCACGACGCAGCAAGGATCAGCGCCGGACAAAGGGAAACAACCCGAAGAGCACGGCAGTCAACGCCGGATTCAGAAGCTCCCGGCAGAACCATAAAAAACTGCCCCTCAAGGACGATAGCGACGAGCTATCCAACCTAAACAAAATCTTGGACAAAATATGCCAAATCCACAGTACTCCCGGGAAGCCTGCAAACCATACCCACAGAGATGGTTGGGTCTTCAAGCGATCCGCAAACTCAATGCCGAACACAAGGGGCTCGACACACCAAGCGAGGACGATGACGAAACCCACAAGCAGAGCACCGGAAAACAAAAGAATTTCCCACAAAAAGTCAAAATAGTGAACTCACTTCAAGTGACAAAAGGGAAAAATAGAGCGGCGCCCATAGAAACACGCGCCGCACGGTCTATCCCAGAGGAGTCCGAACGATGGTTGTCAAAACCAATCAACTTCGATCATCAGGACTATTCCGGAAGTATCCGGAACGCAGGATGGACTGCTGATATTAGATCCTATAATCGACGGATTCCAATTTACACAAGTCCTAATGGACGGAGGCAGCGATCTAAACCTGCTATATCAGGACACAATCCGCAAAATGGGGATAGACCCAACCAAAATTCGCCATAGCAACACTTCCTTCAAAGGGGTAATGTCAGGCCTATATGCCCATTGTACGGGCTCCCTCATCGCTAGAAGTTGTGTTCGGCTCATCCGACAACTTCCGCCGCGAAAAGTTAACCTTCCACATCGCCCCATTTGAAAGTAGCTATCAAGCACTACTGGGGCGTGAAGCTTTCGCCCGCTTTGACGCAATACCGCATTATGCATCTCTTACACTTAAAATGCCCGGTCCACGCGGCATCATCTCATTAAAAGGGAGTATTAAGTGTTACTCGAGCATGGAAGAACGTGAGACTGCCTTGACAGCCCCACACCAATAGGCTCTGCTAATCAAAGCACTGAATAGGTCATTCGAACCCGGACATGGCTAGGCGAGTCCGGCGCCTACTAGCGGCATACCCCGCATAAGGGCTGCACGCATGTACAACAAGAGACAATAAAGCTCAATTTTATTCACTTTTGAACCGTACTCTGTTTATTTAATATAAAGTACATTTTTCGCACGATCTTTTTATTTTCAACTAAGTTCTTCTCTTTTACAGATGAACAACGTACTCGCCCGTCGAGGATACGGCTACAACCGGAGACACAGACATGCAAGAGGACCCGTTGCAAGGATTCTTTTCAGATTAAGACCCTCCATAAACCTTTTTTTACTGTCTCTTGTTGATACACATCCCCCGGTTTCTTGCTATAACCGAGGAGGAGGCTGGTGTTTTGGCATCGGCCGCACCAGAATCTTTGCGCGTACCTGGACACCAGGGGCTTAGGGCATTATTCTACCCGTTTTCATAAAGACCGAATACCTTAGGGAGTGTTCGGCGTCTCGAGTTAGGCCTTATATGCATCATCTCCGAATCATGTCTTTGGTCAAATGTTGGGTTTGCCCGGCTCCTGTGTT
This sequence comes from Aegilops bicornis, assembly GCA_021605145.1. Lineage (NCBI taxonomy): Eukaryota > Viridiplantae > Streptophyta > Magnoliopsida > Poales > Poaceae > Aegilops > Aegilops bicornis. The sequence goes on from CM038669.1 coordinate 145,569,164, forward strand.
TTGCTGCCTTACGTTTCGTTCTATCGGCTAACGCGGCACCAGGAGAACTACTGCGATTGTGCCCCGGTTCGGCCAGGTGAGCACCTCAGTAGAGAAAGCCGAAAACCGATCACATGATATAGCGTGAGACTGGTCAACCACTTGATGACCCACCGGAATGTTTAGAATTCTGCCGCATTAACGAAGGACCGTTTCCCGGTCAGGCACATACGCGCCCCGAATTCGGGAGAGCACGGTGCCCCTAGGGGCTATATTGTAGCCCCACCATCGAACTCCTATGGCTAAGTGAAAGTGATAAAGCATTATAGTCCGGTTGCCTAGTTTGCTACGCTATCACCTCCTTTACAGGACCAAGACGTTGGATTAAGTGTGAAAATGCGCCTTTTTGCGAACACCCCGCACTATGTGCGTGGGGCTGAAAGCCAAGGACTGCCATCTTTCAAGTTATATACACATATACATCAGCAGACGCCTTACGGAGATGTTTTAATACTTGAACGCACAAGTATAAAAAGCTCTTATATTATATTGAAACATTGTTTTCACAAATCATACATGTCATTTAAACATAATATCCTTGAGCATTGCGTCTCTATTAAGCAAGCGCCTGCAGACTTCCTCAAAATAGTGCTCGGCGGTACTAAACTGTCGACTCTTGGGATGCAACGTCGGTGGCCTTCATCTCCGCCCAGTATATCTTGACACGGGCAAGAGCCATCCGCGCACCCTCTATGCATGCTGACCGCTTCATTGCATCGATATGCGGCACCGCACCAAGGAACTGTTGCAATAAGCCAAAATAACTGTTTGGCTCGGGCCTTTTCGGCCACAAATGAGTCACGACAGCCTTCATGGCAAGTCTGGACAACCTATTCAGCTCAGCCCATTCGGCCAAACGATCGGTTAACGAAAGTGGATGCTCTGGACTATGGAACTGCGACCAAAAAAGCTCTTCCATTCCGTGATCCTTTTGACCTCGGAAGTGTTCGGCGTCTGCGGCTTTTCGCCGCCAAGTCCAGATAAGCATCCTTTCCACTCCACAGCCGGTCCAATTGAGCGTACTTAGGATCCGTGAATTTTCTCCGCATCGAAAGGGCTTTCCGGCCGCAATATCTCCGACCGACGTAGCTCCTCCTTCATAGCTCTCATCGCAGAGCGAAGTATCCTTAACCTCGGTGGCGGCCTTTTTGAGTCCTCTTGTTTCGCTCGATCTTCTTTTTCAAGAAGCTCGCATAGCGGTCGATAGCATTCTTTAATTTCACGGCCATCTCGGCCATTTCTTTCTTGCTTGGCGGCAAAGCAGCCTGTTCGGCTTTTAGCTCTGCGGCCGCCTTCAAGGCCGCCGCATCACTTTTTCTGGCTTGCTCCTTGGCTCGGGCGAGCTCCGCCCGAAGGTTCTCCATAGCAGCGACACCATCTGCATTAAGCATACATGTTGTATGGCATGGGCGTCAAGCTCCCTTACCAGGTGTCCGTGGAGAAGTTGCATACCTTGTGACTCGTCAAGCCACTTATTAACAAGCGTGATGTCCGCATCCGCCACGTCAAGTTGCCGCTTGATTCGGCAAATTCATCACCGCTGGCTAGCCACGGACGCTTCGCCACCTACATAGGAAGAGCGCATATTACACTGGGTTATGATCCTCGGCGTGTCGTCATTTTTGACACCGCACCAAGTCTCGGGGCTACTATCTATACTGAGCGCATTTTATATGCGTAAGCGCCGGAAAGGTACATCATTTTGCGTACCTCAAAACCCGTCAGCAAACTTGCGACGGCTTCATGCAATCCGCTCTCAGCGGATGAAATCCTTTCAATCACCGTACCCATTAACGCACGGTGATCTTTCGAGATAGACGCTCGCCCAAGCAGACCCTTCAGCTCCTCCGACCGTACACCCGTTGGCGCCGGACTCATCTGGTGGCCTTTTTCGAAGGCCGGACTCGGAGGGCTTTGAGGGGACATACGGCTGCCTTCTGGCCCCGCCGGATTTGGAGAAACCCTCTGCGACGACACCTCAGGGTCGTCCACCTTGCATAACGGTACGGCAGGCGGAGGCGTTTCGCTCTCCATCATCTCCGGATCAAGATCCCCTGAAGACGAGCTCTGCTGTGAAGGGCTGAGATCCGAACTACAAGGTAAATTTCGGTTATCTTCGGAAATATTACGGGGATGTCTCTCTTTTAGAAAATAAACGCCCCCCTTTACTTACGGCTCGCTGGAGGGATGACCTCCTTTGGGAAATAGTGCGGCCGGGGCATCTCCCGCCGCAGGACCCTCTGGTGAAGATTTCTTCCCCGCTTGAGGCTTTGGTCTCCGGATCTTGAGCGGTCCTCTTCTCCCCTTGGAGGGAGGGATTCTCGATCCCCCCTTTCTTGATAGCCTCCTCCACGGAGGCAGTAGTTCCCTTGTTCCCCCCTTCGCCTTCTTCAAAAGGCACAACCTCTAGCATCTTGGTTGTCTGAGGATCCGACGTGGTCTCGGGGAGGGTCGGACACCGATCAGTTTTGCTTTTGCTATCCACTCCTGTTTAAAAGGATAGCTCTTTTAAGGCAGTGTATGATAAATATCGATAGCATGTCCGGGTACAAGACTACTTACTTGAGTATCCGGGCGATTGCAGCTCGAACCTGCGTCCTCGGTTAAGTCCGGACACACCGCTTGTGATCCAAGAACAGTTAGTACATCTCCACAGGCGTTACGCCCATAAAATGTTGGAGAGCTCGTGGTCCCTCCGGATTAAACTCCCGAGGCGGAGGCGGCGTTCTGCGAGGCGGTGCGGCGAATCAGCATGACTGCGCTACTACGACCAGATTGATCTTCCTCTCTCGGAGGTCTCGAATACGGCCCTGCAATGAGGTACGTCCTTGGGCCGGTCCCCAGTCGAGCCCTTTATTGACCCATGACGCCACCGCAGTGGAGGACCCGGCGGAAGGCGGTGGCGCCGCCCATTTGGTGCCCACAGGAGGCGGTGATATAAAACCACTCCTGTTGCCATAAAGTGAGCTCCTCTTGAAAAGAGCCCTCGGGCCTGGGAGCGTCCGCATTCTTGCTTATAACAGCCCCTCCGCACTCTGCCTGATGCCCCTCGATCATCTTCGGCTCCACTTTGAAGGTCTTGAGCCACAATCCGAAGTGAGGGGTAATGCGGAGGAAGGCTTCACACACGACAATGAACCACGAGATGTGGAGGATGGACTCCGGATCCAAGTCATGGAATTCCAGCCCATAATAAAACATGAGCCCCCTCACGAAAGGGTCCATCGGGAAGCCTAAACCCCGAAGGAGACACGAATACCACGCTCTCACCAGGCTCGGGAGTGGGAATAACCTGCCCTTGGGCAGGCAGCCTATGTGAAATTTCGCCGGTTAGATACCTGGCGTCTCTCAGCTTTAGCACATCTTCTTCCGTAACGGAGGAAAACATCCACCGGCCGTGCAGGTCGGAGCCGGACATCGTTGAAGGTCCGAAGCACCTAAATCTGGAGCTTTGGGTGTTGGAACTCGAGGCGAGAGGCGGATTCGATTGAGATTGAAAGAAAGGAGCGGGCCTTGGTCTCGTAATAAAGAGGTTGAATACCAAGAGCCCTCCCCGTGACCGTTCGGGACTCGCCTTCGATGGAGGAGGCGTGCCAGCGAACACGGCCCCGAATTACCCACGCCCGTATTGATGAGGATCCCGGAATAAGGGGGCACGATCTCTGCTCTGATAAGACGTGCCAAGGAAACCGCCTCGCTAAACGCACTAAGGTGGAACAGTAAAAACGATTCGTATAAAGGCTTGGCCGTGGTGTGATGTCACGCCGCGGAATACGTCAGCAGATCTGTGCAAAAGTTATTCTCTCTAGGGTGGTATGTGGAACTTGTTTTGCAGAGCCGGACACTATCCTTGTGTTCAAAATCTTTTATGAAGTATTCGGAGGAGGAACCCGCCTTGCAATGCCGAAGACAATATGCGCGCCGGACTCGTCGTCATTGAAGCCTGGTTCAGAGACTCTTGAGGAGTCTGGATTAGGGGTGTCCGGATAGCCGAACTATCACCGTTGGCGGACTCTGGACTATGAAGATACAAGATTGAAGACTTCGCCCGTGTCCGGATGGGACTTTCCTTGGCGTGGAAGGCAAGCTTGGCGATACGGATATGTAGATCTCCTACCATTGTAACCGACTTTGTGTAACCCTAACCCTATCTGGTGTCTATATAAACCGGAGGGTTTTAGTCCGTGGATCTAACAACAATCATACCATAGGCTAGCTTATAGGGTTTAGCCTCTCTGATCTCGTGGTAGATCCACTCTTGTACTACCCATATCATCAATATTAATCAAGCAGGAGTACGGTATTACCTCCATCGAGAGGGCCCGAACCTAGGTAAAAACATCGTGTCCCTTGTCACCTGTTACCATCCGCCTAGACGCACAGTTCGGGACCCCCTACCCGAGATCCGCCGGTTTTGACACCGACACCTACCAAAACATCTCATATTTTGATAGAGGTAGTATCTAAAATAACATAGCAGTTAAATCGAAGGGTTTAAAATCAGGGAACTATGAGTTCAAGTTTCGCGTTAGTAGCAACAAAAAGGAAGAAAAGAGACCTAACCAAATTATCACTAACGTCAGCAGATAAGGAGGGGCAAAAGGCGGTGAGCAAACTAGATAATGATTTTTATTTGAAAAACATGGAACTATGAGTTTGATTTTGGCGTACTAGCAATAGTAACAACAAGAAAAAGATGGAACACATTAACAACAACGTCAGCAGATAAGGAGGGACAAACAATGATTATCAAACTAGATAATAATTTTTTATTATTTAAAAAATAGGTAGCTATGAGTTTGATGTTAGCCCTACTATGAACAATAACTAAAGAGATGGAAATGCATTAACACGCATTAACACCAGCACCAACGGATAAGGAGGGACGGAAAGCGGTGAGCAAAGTAGATAACGGTCGAGCCACAACGTGTATGACCTTATACATATAATCAAATCACATGTTTCGCCACTCCTACCAAAAAAGGCCGAGCATTCATTTCCGCTCCAATATTATGTAACAAAATTTCCATGCTAGGATTGGATGTTTATGATCTTTACCAGAAATTTGATGGAACTTTCAACTATGTTGTTACTACGATGTCATCAACAAATTTCAATATGAAAGCAATTATAGCAACATGGGCAGCGAGCTACTATACAATGTGTGTTCTCCACTCTACATCTGATGGACCTTTCCACTCTGTTCCTACAATGTTAGCAACAAATATCAATATGAAAGTAATTATAGCAACTTTAGATGGGCATGTATTGAACTTATTCGTCGTAAAACCACATGTTTTCATGCTCGGCAAAAAATATGGAGGATCCATTTTTGCCCTGGCGTAATCCGTAACAAGACCGTCCGCTTCATATTTACCCGAAACGGGGGTACTTTTCGCTCCGTTTTCGCCCTTGTTGCTAGCAACGGATAAGGAGACTAAGAACATATTAATACAGGGGCTAGAAGATAAGGAGGGAACTTGTACAAGTACCCTACCAACTTGCAGCCTAGCCAGAGATCAGAAACAAAACTTGCAGCCTAGCCAGAGATCAGAAACAAAACTTGCTATCTCTTCTCCTCTCCCCTCCCCTCCCCAACTACTCCCTCTCCTCCCACATACGCTTCTTCAAGAGAGCAGAGCAAACCCAGCACGACACCCTCATCTCCGACCAAGATCACCGCCGAGCAGACCACCCGTCCAGCGCCGCCGATGGATTCATCTCACCACAAGGTTCATCTCTCTGCCCGGCCGTCTTCTAATGAAAAAATAAAGATCTTCTTATGCTCTGTGGCTGCTGATGTGTTCCTGGCCTCTGCCTCGTCTCCCTCAGGTGATCGGGGTCGCTCCGGCGGCGGCGGAGGGAGGGAGGATGTGCTGCGTCGAATGCCGCACCACCACCACCCCCATGTGGCGCAGCGGGCCGACGGGGCCGAGGGTGAGTTCCCCACTTCTCCCCTCTTTTTCCTTTCTTTCTTGTTTGTGCTTGTGGCCTGTGGGGGAGGTGATCGGTGGTGTCAACCATGGCCTGATCACCACAGTTCTTGCGGTTCATACCGCGATCAATTCTTTGATTATATCGTTCAGGCTGTTCCTAGAGCGATCATGCTAGAATCATTAGAGCCTCTGGTTTTGGCAGAGTAAGATCATAAGATAGGGTGGCGATTTTAATCTGGGTATTTGCGTGGGAGAGGAAGATCATAAGATATGGCGGCGATTTTTATCTAGAAAAAGATATGGTGATGATTGTTCTAATCAGGGCAGCTTGGAGCTTTGGATAAAGTCCCACGGCAAAGGAAAAAAAAGAAAGAGAATCAGTGTGTGTACTCAGTTTTGATTCCATTTGGAGGTTAGGTGAGCTGTTCCTCGCAACAGTGCTAACCTCCAATCCCCCCTAATATTCCCAAGTGGCATGTGTGAGATGGGATATTTAAAAGGGCCAGCTTTTCTCTGGTTGTTTTCTATTGGTTGGCCAATTCTTTAAGGGATATCCTTATCACCATGATAGTTTTTCACTTCATTCCGGCACTGAGCCATGCACCCATCAACCAGTAATCTCTCCTTTTTTTTGTTGGCAAAACTGATATGTTTCTCTGATCTGAAAAGTAACAATGGAGTTAGTGGTCCTAGTCTGATAACAAAAATAGAACTAAATGTGTATTGAAAATCTTTTTTTTAATCTGGGTATTGAACATTTTTCACTTCGATTGTAGACGCTTTGCAACGCATGCGGTATCCGATACAGGAAGAAGAGGAGGCAAGAGCTAGGTCTCGACAACAAGCCGCAGAACCAGCAGTTAAACCAACAACAGCAGCAGCACCACCACCACCACCACCACCACCAACAACAACAACAAAGAGAAGATCACGGAGAGGCAACAAGTGCAGTAAAAGACAGCAGCAGCAGTAGCAACAACAAAAGCAGTAACCTCCAAGTGGTGAAGAAGAAAAGGACGGTCTCAATGGGGGTGGAGGAGGCTGCATTCTTGCTCATGGCCTTGTCCTCCTCATCTACACCCCCACTACTACATGGCTGACGACCCCCCACAATTGGTGCGCCGTGTACATACATACATGATATACAAGGCAGCCTAAACAGACCACCAAGTGATTCCAAACCAGTCATGCAGATTTCTTAGATGGATTATCAGGATGGAGCAGCAGGGAAACGATGTCTCTTTCAGGCTGATGATGTAGATCTTGGATCGTGTCAGTGTGTCGCATTCAAGACCGAAAGGGAAGGTGCTCTGGGGCAAATGTTTGCTCCGGAGAGGGAAAAAGCTGGTCAGTGGCTGTATGTTGTTCGTCGTGGTAGGCTCAACTGTGATTAGTACAGAGTTTGTTTTAATTTTACCCCTGATTCATGTTGTTCCCCAATTTTCTGTTTATTTCCATGTATGTGTTTTGTTCCCATTGTTAATTGAGAAGGATGTGTGATCAAAAGCAAGCATTGCCCTCCTTCATGTGTAATAAGGATCAATCGAATAAAAATGATTCATTTGTTTCAAATTCAATCAGTGCAAATCAAGAGAGTAAATTTGTGTTTCTTACACGGATTGATGCTGATAAATCCATATTTTATTTGCAGCCATAACATTCATGCATATGCAAATGCAAAACATACAGTACATACAAAGCAGAAATAACCACCATGAAATTACACCTGTCATGCCAAAGTGATAACCCTTGGTATTAGTTAGAGACAAGCTCAGCATATACAGAGTTGGACAGAAGGAAAGATCAATCCAACTATCACTTTATTCAGCCCTACTGCAGTTGATGTTGGTTCAGGCTACTGCTGCCTCTCTACCATGTGCGATAGTCTGCTTTTTGCACACATTTGATCAAAATTACAACCATCTAAGCATCACAAAAAACTTCAGGCTATTCCTGGTTTATCTCACAAAATATAGTGGTCACCTATGGTTTTTGGAGTGGTGATTCTGCGGGACTTTTCATGCGTAGCATGGTTTCCCTGAACAAGCATATGTCACAAGGGTTACAATTTAACTGTAAAAACTCATTCAATCTGGCCAGCCAGTTCAGCTTCCTCGTCACCATCAAACTCCTGCTCCACTCCTTTCACCTGCCAAAGAATGAAACATGAAAGGTTGTGAAGCCTGCCAACGGCGATATATCGATCAAAGATGAACAGGTTACTCTTTTAAGCAAGCTGGGCATAAGAAGCAATAGCAATGGTAACAGATTTCTTGAATAGTACGGAGTACCAGATAATCAGCATTCTAGCTATCAAATAATGGACAGCCTTTTTCACTGAACACACACACAAACACACACTGGGAGCTGTTCCAAGAAGCAGGAAACATAGCACTGAATATTACCTCGGGCACATAGTGCATGAGCATGTTCTCTATGCCAGATTTCAACGTGACTGATGAACTCGGGCAGCCACTGCAGGCACCTTGCATTTTTAGCTTCACTATTCCTGTTTCTCTGTAAGGATAGTATCACAGTGAGACAATGTAGCCAACATTCTTTAAAATCAGCATCATACATGAACATCAGGAGGGAGGTACTAACGGCTCAAATCCTCGGTATTCAATGTCACCACCATCATCTTGAACAGCCGGACGAATACGGGTCTCCAACAGTTCTTTTATCATAGCAACTATTTCTGAATCATCCTTTGACAGACAAACGTTGCATGGCGGATTTAGAATCTCAAGCACAGGTTTTCAATTATTCATGATGACAAATGTTATTTTGCTTCCCCACAGAGAACAAAAAATATTGTGCAAGTGCTACTGCTACCTACCTTCCTGTTACACACAATAATTAACAGTATGAACATTCTTGATTTAGGTCGTAGTATAGATTTGTAAAATTATAAGTTCGTTAGCATTATTCAGCGGTATTGTGCTGGTGATGTAAACCTTGACTCACAACGTGATAACTGCCGTGCTGAAGGAAGGCCATAGCTGGGCCAGGGACATTCATGGGACCTTGGGCATACACGAGATTGGCCAGTACCTTCAAGTCTGGCTGGCGATCAAGCATATCACGCCTCGGACACCCCTGATCAGCTAGTTTGGAGATGGACGGCCTCCGGTATATACTCTGCTAGCTCATGCTATCTTGCCACCTTCCAGGGATCCATGACTTGCTTCTCGTGGAAGCTCATATGGAAGAATTGGGCGCCGCCAAGAGTGAAGTTTTTTCACTGGTTGGCCAGCCAAGACCGGTGCTGGACGGCCGACCGCTTGGCTCGACGCGGTCTCCAGCACCAGCCAAGATGCCCACTCTGTGACCAGGCTCCCAAGACGATGCGCCACCTCCTCTTGGAGTGCCCTTCGCCAGGCAGACTTGGCACGAAATCCTGTCCTGGCGACGGATGACCACTGCAGGGCCAAGCCACGAAGATTCACTGATGGACTGGTGGCTGCAGGCAAGGCAAAACACGCCAACACTGATGCGTAAGGGCCTAGCCTCCATTGCTCTGTTGACACCATGGATGATCTGGAAACAGCGCAACGAATGCATCTTTGAGGGCGCCCAGCCCCTGGTTCAGGTCCTGGTCTCAAAGATCAAAGAGGAAGCTAAGCAGTGGGCAAGAGCGGGCGCCCACGGCCTACGCGTCATTCTACCGCCCACCTGGGACGTGCACTAGTTTCGCTGACCCTAATTTGTAATTTGTAACTGACCTCCTAGGAGGATTGTATCAAAACTCCACCTTTTCAATGCAATGAAATGCAAAAGCCCTTTGCATTTTCTCGAAAAAATTAACTGCCGTGCTGAAGATAACCAGATGGCATGGATGCGTTGCTCAGGTCACCAACCTCTCCTAATTGTGTCGGCGTCCTGGGAACGGGGGTCCCCAGACTTGCCTGCCTGCGGCCCACGGCGTGGCGCACTAGCGGCCTGGTATGGCCCATCTTCATCAGCAAACACTCAAGACCCTCGCGAGGGGCCAAGCCTCGCGAGGCGGACGACACAAGACCTCCTCAGGGGCAGCCCCACCAGGCTGGCTCGCGAGGAGCGGAGAGATCAAGGCGAGGGGCACCTCACGAGGTTCCCGTGACATGAGCCGTGACAACCAAGGCCAGGCGGGCGCCAGCGGGCGCAGAGTACCAGTTGCCTCTTTGGTGCTAAAGAGGCAAGCGCAGGTGAGGAGTCCCAAGGCATCAGGCAAAGGTTTCCATATCGGTGCAACGAGACCAAGACCAGCAGGACGGCAGGACGGAGGTCATCGCGGAGCCCACGACGCCGACACCACCAAAGCCTTTGGCAGGCGAAGACCACCTTTTGTCAGAATAGCTTGTACTAGCTGTCCCCTTCAAATTGGCCGTTGTGGAATCCCTTCCCGCCTAACATTTGGGAAGAGGATCAGGGCCTCTATAAATAGGACTAGCCACCACCATGGAGGAGAGGATCATTGAGACCATCCCCAACCACACAAGCTCACCGAGCTCGAGAACGCCTCTCCTCAGGAGGTTGTTCTTCCATTGTACTTGTTCATCCTCAGCCTACAAGGCAATCCACCACACCACACTGGAGTAGGGTGTTACACCACATCGGTGGCCCAAACCAGTATAAACTCTGTGTCCCTTGTTCCTCGGGTTCGGCGAGCTAGGCTTTGAGATCGTGGCGAGAGCGTGAGCTAAGAGGAGAGAGATCTTCGTGCGCACCCCAGTGTTCGAACCTCAAGGGTTTGCCGGAACCCGTAATCCGACAAATTGGACTTAGTAGATCTTTCCTAAGACAACTAGACTCCTCCATAATTCTGTACTTTCCTAATGAACTCTTAGTATCCGTCTCTCCCATGGACTTATGTTTTATATTGTTATTGTATGCTTACATCTTGCATAAAACCAACACCGTTTATACTTCACACCCTAGACGAACACTTTAATAAAAAGCGATATGACTAAAAAGCATAAAGGTTCTGCCAACAGTATTCTTTCTTATAATTGTAGTTTAGAAATATTGTATGGCACAAGAAATTATCATGCTGCAGAAGAACAAAGCTATGGAAACAAACCACGAAATAGAAAGAATGTCCATGAATACCTCGTGAATTGCTGTGTCCATAGCAGCTGCAGTATTTGAGTCCAAGAAAATTGGCTGTCCAGATGAGTAGAAATCCATTATCGCAGCAAAGACCTCAGGCTTAAGATAGTCCCATGAAGTCTCGTCAGATTTTGTCACAGTTACAAAATCAGATCCAAAGAAAACTCTGGTAACTCCTGCATAGAAATTGAATACAGTCAATATCATGACCAAATGGAACATTTCACTGAGAAATTTTGGCGCCAATTTCAGATGTTGTTCTGTGAAATCTTTGCTGTTACACATTTACCGATCCTAGCATTTATTTTGTTGTTATGGTTCCAAAGAATATACCAAGAATGCCAAACAAAGCCTGAAGCATTTGCTGATTTGCATGGATGTGCTAAGAAGTCAAATCCCTTATTAAACAATGATAAAGTTGCACGTCCACATCATGGTGACACATTTGAAAAATAAAGAACCATCAGCTCCAAATATGTCTTGCCTAACAGATTTCAAGATAAGATCAGGATTCTTGCTTTTGGAATGACTTCCTTCTGCCCTATGAACCATTCAACCATGTGCATTTTTGCATACTATTCTTCAAATTTAACCCGCCTTAATGCCTGCATGAAGTTATCATGCCCTTTGCCCACGTTAAATAGGTCTCCCTCAATTTATGTTTCACCAATTTATTGTATTCAAGTCCCCTTATTCTTCTTTTGTGCCCAAATGGTTGCTTGGATGTCCAACAAACCACAGTGCTTACTTAGTTGCTAATTTATTTGGTAAGAATTCAGTGAATGGCTCTCTGTAGTTTGTAAGCCACTTTTTTCAATTACATCTCATAATAGTTCCCTTTAATAGTTAAAAGGCTTTTAGTTCAACAACAGAAGACCAACACAACAAAATGAAAAGGAAAACTAAAAAGTAATTGAACAGAATGAATAGTTGACATTGATTCATTCAAAAAAAAAAACTGTTTACCAAACACGGAAGACTAAAAAGATCTGTTCTTCCAACTCAATTTCATGGCACAACCTCGTATGCCCTTACAAGTAAACCTTATCAACACCTAGGCTCGCATGTCATAGACACAGAGCGCCTGCTTGTAATACACAAGGGGGCCGGGGTAGGTTTTAAAACTTTGCAGGGGCATGTAAGGACCCAAATTTAATACACAGCAACAGATCGCTTGTTGTGACGACGGTAACTAACTGATTAACAGGGGGACTGGTAAATAAGAAAATTGAAATACTGAAATATAAAATAATGCAGTAGATTACTAGGGCGGCTGGTCTGGTAAATAAGCAAATTGAAATACTGAAATATAAAATAATGCAGTAGATTACTAGGGCGGCTTGTATGACGTACCTTCGATCGCAAATAGCGCCTTCGCCAAAGGTGATGTCATCGCAGTCCGAGCATTAGGGAAATCAGAGCTCCCAACTTCCATAACCGCTTTCCAGGATGGAACATGAGCGATTGCGGGTTGGGGGTCGACTGCGTCTGGATGAACATGGTCCTCTTCTGCCCTGTCCATGACACCAATTTTGCAACCAAACAAACATGAGCACATGAGCTAAGGCACTGACACCAACATATCCGCGAACAATCAGGTCGTCTAATGCAAGAACAAGATCGACTAAATGGAGCCCGTTTCAAAAGAAAATGTACAATAAAGTTGAGTGTGCAATGCAAGTATCACAGAACATTGCTGACCTACAAACGAGACGATGAAACCGACCTACCACGTGCTAAACTAATTCGCTAGACGACCATAAAATTCACATCTCCACGCGTCCAATCCATGAATCCGACCTCGCAGAGCCAAATTTGACACAAGGAGAACGGGAGCGGCGAAATCTAACCTCCGAGCCGATCCCAAGGGGAAGGAGGAGCAGGGTTCCTGTGCGCCGCCGGGCGCGCGAAGGGCGGCGAATTGAGGCGGTCTAGAGCGCCGCCGGCCGCCGACGAGAGGAAGCGCGGCGCGGGGAGAACCCGCCTCTGGAGGAGCTGGGACGCGAGCGCGAGGGCCCTCCTCCTCGCCATCGCCATTCTTTGCCTCTGCTTGCGTTGCGCTCTTCTCTTCCTCTTCTTCCTTTCTTCTAGGTCGGCTGACAAATTCGTTCCTTCTTCTTGGGCCGGTGCTAAGATTCTCGGCTCGTATATGATCTGGACCCTGGTGGGCCCAACCATTGGGCCTTCGGCTCGAAAGAAATAGTCGACGTTTTCGCGAGGAAGACTGAAAACTCGAGCGGTTCTCGTGTGCGGCGGCGGCAGATCGAGGACATTGGCGGCGGCGGCAGATCGTCTGAACCAGGTACCTCCTCGTCCTTACCCCCCCCCCCCCCCCGGTGCTGCAAACGGCCTAGTTGATGTACCCCCCGCCGCCGCCAGTCCAGGAAACCCGCCGCCGCCCTGCTCCGCTCTTGTCTGACTCACCGTCGCCGGCTAATAGTGATAGGCCCATCAGCCATCTTAGCTTTGGTGTTCCACCTTTTGCAGGTTTTTGCATTTGTTGCTATCTTATGGACGACAAGAGTAACGTGAAGAAGGAAATAGATGGCTCCCTTGCGCCCCGTCCTCGCAAGGTTAGTGTTCACTTTCGTTGTTCCTCATGTATATTAGATTGTTTCGATTGATGGTTACGGTTTTGGCTTCTTGCATTTTAAGGGAGGACTTAAATTCGCACCCAAAAAGCCTCCAAAGAAACCTGCAAAGGTTGTCCCAAAAACGTATGTTTCTTCTATCTAGATTTTCTTTCACAATTCCAGTTATTTAAGGTTTTCTAGATGGACAGGCACGGTATCATTCATGGGATTTAGTTGATTAAACTGTGTACAGGGAGCCTGTTGAGGAGAGCAAGGATGAAATCATTGATAAGGAATTGTTGATGAAACTGAAGACATCACAGGTGCCTATACTAGTCTGTTGGCCGTTTGTTGTATCGGCAAGCTTTTTGTTTGATGGCTGATTGGTGTGTTTTATATTTTGTTTCACCTATAGAGCACTGATCCCTTTGGAAGAAGACCTAAGGTTGAGAAAAAAGGTAAATGTGGTTAACTGATATTGTGTTCCATGATCCTACTCTTTGAGCATGCTCAGCGCCTATTTTCTCCCATTTGCATTGGCTCATCAGTCAACTATGGTTGCGAAAGAAGCACCTCTTAAGTTCTAAATTTTCATACTTGACTATATGTCTGTAAGAATTGGGGGCTGTTAATTGAGGAAGTCGCATCTAATTCCTCATCACTAGACAAAGGGTGCGTTTGGTTGTATTGCCCAGCTTGCCCATAGCTGAGCTAGCCTAGCTAGCTTAGCTCGGATGGGCTACCTTTGCCTTAGCTGCACGTTTGGTTCAATGCCGTTGCTGGCAAGGGCCAGCAGCTAGTCGTTTGGTTGTGCTGTGGGCAAAGTAGCTCGTCTTCACAGTATCCTAATACATCTAGCTTATAACAAATGCATCAACAGTACAATATCATTGAAAAAAATCAGTGAAACAAAGAAATGACTACAGGCAGATCAAGTTGTAAATAGTCGTGCAAAAATTCAACGCAACTTTATGATTATAAACTTAACACACTTGGCAAACACACTGACTGATAC